>OVBE01007075.1:0-18942 GCA_900406425.1 Iberis pinnata | reverse complement strand
GGGGATTGACCTATTTTCTAGGGATTGGTTTGTTGATTGAGGCATGTTAGGCAATTATGGAAATCAGGATCGATCACCATTCGATAACCTNTGTTTAGGACTGTTAGAAAAACCACCTCTCTACACTTGACTTGAATCAATTGCATCCATCTCAGTCTAGAGTGGTTAATGACACACCTGATTGGATTGACACCTATTACTACTACAACGAAAATGATAGTGTAATAGGAATTGATAACGTTTTGACACGAAAAAATGCGTACTATTAGCTGCAAAGAAGAATCGTCTCGTTAAGTTAAGACATTACACGCACAAAATTGCAAGTGTAGAACTTATGCTTGTAATAAAGGAGGCACTTACTCTTAAAATCTGCTGGGGAGTAGTCGGAACGCTCGGCAGCTGTAGCAGCGCGAAGGCGAGAAACAGACTCTCGAAAGCGAGCGGCGTCAAATTCCTTCCACCGAACCTTTCCTAGTCGAACACGAGTGAGGTAGTGTGCAATATCAAGACAGAAGCCCGCCCTAACCAGAAGAGCTGCCAAGGAGAAAGAACAATGAAAACAATGTTAGCCACTTATAGAAAAGATACATGTATAACATAAAGGAAAAAGAATTAAAATCGAGTCTAGCCTTTACCAGGCTCAGGAACCCAATCAGTAATGGCGAGATGAGTGAGGTCGCCAAAAGTGAACTTGTTCACCAGAAAGAAGATGTAACGCTACCTCCAGTCTTCATCTTTATTCGGCATTTCGATGAAGACCTTGCAGTTGCTGTTCGTGGCAGCATGAAAGTACCCGGGGTGACCAGTAATACCTTTGATGGCGTACATACGGGCTATCATAGGAACGGTGAGCGTGAGGCCACACTCTTACGCAAGAACTTGTTGGCAAACCACGTATTGGACGAAGTTCGGGCACATATGCCCTAATGCAACGCCTAAGGCATGCATAACATAGACCAGCACCTCGGGTAGTGGGAAGGTGAGACCGCAAGACCGGAAGAATACCTCATAAGCACAACTATGACCTTCCCTAACGAGTTCTGGAGACTCAGAATCCGACGGAGAAACTAAGGCAATGTCTTTCGAAATCCGGCAGCTACGTCTAAATTCCCTTAGTCTATCCGTAGAGCATGAGGAATGAGGATGGGGACCAAAACGTGTACCTTGAACCGGAGAGGTAAGAGGGAGAAAAGATTGTTCCGACTCAATGGAAATAACATCGAAAGAAGACTCGTCGCCTAAATTCGGAGAACGAAGGAGTTCCTCAAGCCAGGCGAGTCCGGAAACCTCTCGTGCTAAGCTTGTCGGAGATGGGGACTCGGGCACGAGAGCCGGAGGAGAGCGCGACTCGGAGCGGGTCACGGAGTGGCTCTTTAAGGGCGATGGATCGGCTCGAGAAACCCCCGTGCAAACACGATACAGGGACTCTGGCTCGGCGCGGGACTTCGGCTTGGTGCAGGATTTCTGCTTGGCGCGGGTCTTCGGCTCGGTGTGCTTTTTCTGCTCGGTGCGGCACCTCGTCTCGGTGTGGGATCTTGATTTGGTGCCGGATCTCGGCTCAGCACAAGGTGAGTTCGGCTCAGCATGGGGTGAGCTCGGCTCGGGGGAGCTCGGTTTCGGGGGAGCTCGGCTCGCGGGAAGAGCTCCGCTCGGGAGAACTATCGCGCCGAACGGTCCACTCGGGTAGGCCGGCTTGGGAGCGGTCCCGCTCGGAGGAGTTTGCGCGGGGTCTCGGCTCGGTGATGTCAGCTCGGGTGTGGCTCAGCTCGGGGTAGTCACTGCGGGAATGCGGCGACTCGGGCAAGATGGCACGGAGGTGACCCGACCCGAGCGGGATAGGTGGCACCTCAGCTCGGATGGGCTGGCGCGTTCGCGCCCGAAGACGGGCTAGGAGGCTGCTCGGCCGAGTCGAATCCATGGGAAAAAATGAGGAAAAGAAAAGAGAGAAGCAAAAGTGAAGAGAGAGAAGTAAAAAGTAAAAAATGAAGAAGAAGAAAGTAAGAAGAAGAAGATGAAAAGGAAAAAGTAAGAAAGAGAAAGGTGAAAAGTGAAAGACAAAAAATATCTAGGGTACTTTTCTCACCAAAAGCAAAGAGAAGTATGGTTTTCAATTTAATATTTGATCCGGAAAAAAGTAGAATCAATGACTGAAAACGGTTTTTTGCGGAATTTCTACCGTAAAACGAATCAAACTTACCGGAATTCTAACTAAATCCACCAAAACTCATGAATAAAAATAATGAGGTAACTCTAGAGAGGAGAAAGAGTAAATACCTTATGATAGTCTTCAGTAAGGAGAAATGAAGTCTTTCCGGCAAAGGTGGAGTCGAAGTATCTGCACAGGAGTTGAGAGGAGCGGTGGAACGAAAATGAAGAACCATGCGGCCTCACTTCTTCATATAGCAGAGCGGGTGGGTGAATCAAGGGATCCTGATTGTAGTATCATGATCTTCAATTACCACCAAATCCGCCCCGATCCTCGCCTGAAGATCATTAAATCTCATGACGGCGAGAAATTAGCGATTCCACCAAAGGAAAGTTTCCTTCAGTGGAATGGGGGCAAAATGTGGGCACATTAATTGACCCGGATCCATTAGTGGGCTCGGGTCGGATTACACAGTGAGCAGAGGAAGCTCAAGGCACAGATCACACAATGAGCAAAGGAAGCTCAGCGCGCAGTGAGCAGAGGAAGCTCAGTGTGTGGAGTGCACGGTGAGCGGAAGAAGCTAAGCACGCGGAGCGCGCAGTGAGCACAGAAAGCTCAGTGCGTGTGGTGCACGGTGAGCGGAGGAAGCTCAGCTCATAGAGCGCGCAGTGAGCAGAGGAAGTTCAGCGTGTGGAATGCACGGTGAGCGGAGGAAGCTCAGCGCGCAGTGAGCAGAGGAAGCTCAGCACACGGAGCGCGCAGTGAGCAGAGGAAGCTCAGCACACGGAGCGCGCAGTGAGCAGAGGAAGCTCAGTGCGCGGGGTGCACGGTGAGCGGAGGAAGCTCAGTGCGCAGGACGCGGAGTTCACGGTGAGTGGAGAGGGCTCAATGCATAACAGGCTATTCGAGGCCCGTGAGAGGAAGAAATGGATAATGGGCCGGTAAAGCCCATCACAAGCAGAACTCTATGCAGATCGTCTTAGTGTGCTGGGAAGCCTAGTTCGCGGGGCTCCAGAGAAGCGAGTAAGCCGGCTATTACGAGGAGTTTGAAAGGGGTAACGGCAGATCAAGGGCATTAAAAACGCATTAAAGGGGATTTGACAGCGGAGAGCCGCGGAGGGAGTCCTATAAGAGGTCTAGGTAGAGGTCCGGAATGCGGACCAAAAATCCTTTGTAAAACTTAGCATATTATTGAGCAAACTTGTAAACACTTAAGAGATTTTGAATAAAGATTACATTCCTGTTCATCTATTGTGAATCAAATCGGGTGTGAGGGAAATCTTTCTCTCACATCGGCTATGCTAAATCATCAACAAAAGCATATCTTTCCCTAGATTTGTTGGTACCTGTGGAAAAACAGGAATAACCTTGCTTTCGAAGGCAAAAGATTTGAGGCCATACTAACATCGGTGAAGATAGAAGATGAATTCTCTTTATTCCTCAAAGCACATGAACAACAACCTACAACCATAACGTCTCCCAGCCCTGCGCTCTTCTGCCTCAACCCCCTACTCAATGGTCACCACCACCTCCGAATTGGGTGAAATGTTATGTGGCTTGGTTCTGGTCAAAATCTCATGCCCTAACAGGTGTGGCATGGATTGTCAGAGATGACAAAGGGGAAGTTTTGATGCACAGCAGACGAGCTTTCTCAAGCTTTAAAACCAAAAAAACAAGCGGCTTTCCTTACTTGTCTATGGGCACTAGATGCCATGGTAGCTCATCATTTCCCAAGAATCACCTTTGCTATAGACGCAAAAAACTTAGTATCAGCGGTAAATCGACCACCAGACTGGTCATCTCTCAAGCAGGAAGTCTCTGAGATCTACTTTTGCCTGCTGCAGTTCCAAGAATGGACTTTTGTTTTTGAAGCTTCAATCCGAAACCGAGGTGTCAATCTCATAGCTAAAAGTGTCCTCGATTCAAACCTTATTCACTCCTATGTGCAACCAGGCCTGCCTTCATGGCTTTTCGAATCTTTTAGAGCTAAGATTGCTGCTCCTTTTGATTCCTCACTTCTTAGAGGTGCCTAGTTCGGATACGTTTGGGTCTCTGTTTCTTGAACCTGTTTTTTTCCTCTGTTTTGATATTTCGCAGTAATTGTAATTACCTACTCTTCTGCTCTCGTGGCTGATTTATTTAATTAATGAATGGTTGACAAAAAAAAAAAAAACTATGCTTACTAAACTAAGTAAACTTTATTTCCTGAAAAAAAAAACAGTCACCTGTTTCCGATGAGCCATATTTATAGATTGTATAATGGAAGATCTAGTAAAGCCCATTTACAAAACGACGCGTTTCGTGTCCATCTAACTTGCTATTCAAGAAGTGCATCTTTGGAAGCTGAAGAAAAGCAAACTTGTAATCGCAAAACAGTTTCTTCGATTCGCAGATCGGTCAGCTAGTGCGAGTTTCTATTCTCAACATGTTCTTACTCTTTTGATACTGATTTTGAATTTATGGATTTTTCCAGATCCATTAGTTTGATAGGGTTTTGGTTTGTTGGTGTGCAGACACTAAGGTTTTTGTAGATCCAAAATCGCGAAAGAAGATGTTTCTCACTAGGTATTGCGATCACTTTGTCCTCCATGTTAACCAAATCTATGTTCTTATTCTTCTGTGCTCACTGCAATTTCATTTTTGATTCAAACGCGGTTTTGCTTATATGTAATATCGTGTTTGCTGATTTTATTGCTCGAAGGACTGAGTATGACAGAGGAGTAAACACTTTCTCTCCTGAAGGAAGGCTATTTCAAGTCGAGTATGCAATTGAAGCTATCAAGGTAACTTTCGTTAGTTGAAGAAAAGTGATTTTCTGAAAATTTATTTAATAGGGATTGCTTAGCTATTTTCAACAAATTTGGCTCGTACTTCCCTATTTAATCGCTTTTAGTTCTTAGTGTGGCTCATTAGGATAGGACTCGAACTGGAATTTTTCTTGTGTAAGCATTATACTTTTGAGGAATTGTTGCATTGAAGTTATCAGTGAAACTTGTCTGTGGGTGGAAATTGATTTAGGGGTTTTCTTTGATTGTTTAACCTATTACTCGAATTTGGTGCACATTTCCATGTTTATTGCTCTAGTTTGGATTTCAACTATGCATGTTGTCTCTCTGACGAGAATGGATTTGCTGCAGCTCGGTTCTACTGCAATTGGAGTAAAGACAAAAGAGGGAGTTGTACTTGCTGTCGAGAAGCGTATCACCTCACCCTTACTGGTTTAGTTGCTAACATTGAATTCTAATTTCTGATTTGATAGGTTTACTTTGATTTGAAATGCATCTGCTTTCACAGTGTATGATATGCTGTACTTCTTTACAGGAGCCAAGCAGTGTGGAGAAGATCATGGAAATTGATGATCATATTGGTTGTGCCATGAGTGGTTTAATTGCTGATGCTCGTACACTTGTTGAGCATGCAAGAGTTGAGACTCAAGTGAGGTTTCTCTTTATCTCTTCTTTTTCCTGACATAAAAGAATCTTTTTATGTTATTAACAGCTTGTTTGCGGCTGTACAGAACCATAGATTCTCATATGGTGAGCCAATGACTGTAGAGTCCACAACACAAGCACTGTGTGATCTGGCTTTAAGGTTTGGTGAAGGAGAGGAAGAATCAATGGTAATAATCAAAATTGTAATAATTGATTAGCAGAACAAAATCATGATAGTAACTAACTAACTAACGAACTAGTATTGATTCTTCTTTTTATCAATGTTACTACAGTCTCGGCCATTTGGAGTGTCTCTTCTCATTGCTGGTCATGATGAAAACGGACCAAGCTTGTAAGTTCTTCTTTACCTAGCTTTCTTTTAATGATATGGTTCATTTGTGTGGAATATAGTTGATCTTATATTGAATCCATCTTGTTACAGGTACTACACGGATCCGTCAGGAACATTCTGGCAGTGCAATGCAAAGGCAATTGGTTCAGGATCAGAAGGAGCTGATAGTTCTCTTCAAGAGCAATTCAACAAAGTAAATATCAACTTTTTCCAATAATTTCTCAGTCACTTGGTTGTGTCACTTGTTCTACCTTTAAAACCTTAATTTCATTAAATTTGTTGCAGGATTTGTCTCTTCAAGAAGCTGAGACAATCGCTGTATCTATCCTCAAGCAAGTTATGGAAGAAAAGGTAGGAATTTCAAATCCAAATTAAACCGGCTAACAGATTTGGATCCATCTAAGTGTTGTGGTTTGTGTAGGTGACTCCAAATAATGTGGACATTGCCAAGGTAGCACCTGCTTATCATCTCTACACTCCACAGGAAGTCGAAGCAGTCATCAGTCGCCTATGAGGAAAGAACTCAATTGTGTCCACTTTGTATTTTGAGACCAAGTGACTTTCTTTCATTGTCTGTTAGATTGATGAATTTTAGTCTGTTGTTTGTGCCTTGATAACACTTAATTAACTTTTTCACTTCAAGAATATATCATGTTGGAAGAGGGGAAAAAAATAATAATATAAGGGAACATTAATAAATATACTAAATTTTATATAATATTTAAAAATACCTAATTTTTATTATTGTGAAAAATATATTTTTGTTGGAATAAACAACTTATCCTTAATTAATGTTTATCTAATAGTTATCTAAATAGATATAATTTGAATTAACGTAAAAATTTGTAATTAATTTTTATTTAATTTTAAATTACATATAATATTAAATTAATTAATATTAATTAAAGTATTTATTTTATTTCAAATTAAATTATAATTTTACCTAATTAATTTATTAAATAGGATTATTGAAGTTGAATTGCTAGTATTTTTGAATATTTTGTTTATGTATATATAATTATTTATTTGTTTGATTATATGAAGCCGAATATACATATATTTTAGTTGTGTTTTGTTATAAAGATAAATATTTTATTTTCTAAATATTATTTTTGTCATAAATTTTATTAAATTTTTTAAAAACGATCGAGTCTACAAACCTAATGGACAAAGAGATATCTATGAATGAAGTGAACTTTTTCTTTTCCATATTGATTTATCTAGTAAGTTTGCTCGTTGATTTCATTTTTGTTTCGCTGCACTAGTTGGAAGGTCTGAAAAAGAGGTTGGACACTTGCAAATTCTAATAGCTTAGTCGGAAATATTGACCACTCATCGGAGTGCTCAATCATATGTACAAGTTCTTTTGATAAAAATTGAGCAGAAATCTTCTTTCATGAGCAAACACTTCATGACTCATAATAGGCTTAAAACTCAAATGGAACGTAAAAAATCATCGACTCACACATGAAAGATTCATAATATCCGCAGTTCCTTCTCCAAATTGTAATATCCATCCTACACCATTCTTTCCACGACCCATCAATACATTTATTGACACAAGAAATTGTTCCTGTTGATTAAGTGAATATGTTATTTGTATCCACAAATCAAGTAGATAACGAAACATCAACAAATGAAAAAAAAAACATATTACTAGTCCTTGCAAATCGGACAAGACAGTTAGCTTTCTTTTTGTAAACGTGCTTTCGATAATGTAACCAAAAATTCGCCATTGCAAGTCGCTTCCTAGCTATATTTGATGACTCTGATGCATGTGGTGGCCAATCTTAGGTTGTTCTATCATCATTGTTAGCTCCTTTGTAATTGTAAAGAAGTTGTACATGAATAGTCTTCTTTTGAAAGAAAATTCTAGCCCATAATAGAGTGAGTAATTCCACATGAAGACGTGAAATATAACATTTCGTCCCCAAAGACCTAAACATTTTAGACCACCGAAGTGAACATGTTAGAGCCACCCCATGTTAGAGCCACCCCAAACCACTCATTTTGTCTTTATGTTTCCAGGATCTATCAATTTATTGATGATGAATTGGAACTATGTTGTGTATTTGGTACTAATTCGTCCAAATTAATATTATTTAAATTCCTAGCTTGCAATTTTATTACTTCACTTCATTCAATTGCTTGGAGCCATTGCCATTGCCATTGCCAGTGCGGCAGTGCCATTGCCATTGCCAGTGCGGCAGTGCCATTGCGGATAGGACATTACGTGGGTTCCATTGCCGACTTGTGTAAATCATATCGATTTTGTGATTTCCAAACATACCAAGCAACTACGAATGTATGTGAGTATCTCCTTCGTCACCATTATTTGTCGCTGGAAGTTGCAAAAAAAAAAAAAGAATTCACATTTCGTAAAGGTTGTGTGATTGAAAAAACCTTGACGCTCTACCGATATCCGAGAGTGTCCAACATTGTAAAAATAAATGGCAAATAAAATCATATAACTTATAGTTTCATTGTCCCCTCCACCACAAGGAGAACTGCTATCCATCAAGCTATATTGGCGGAAAAGTTGCTCATTCCCAAAAAAAAAAAAAAATTCCAAAAGAAATGTAGTAGTTTATTTGATGTTTTTAGCTCCTATACATGTGCTTTTTTAAGCATTAAGTGTTGGGGATTACAAAATAAATTGTATATCCGTAATGTGAATATGATAACAATTCATATTCATAATTGACTATATATTGGCCTAACTTTGTAAAATGCCAACAGTAACCATCGCCTATATAACATGATGGTTTTAGTGACAATATGGACGCAACATCCTTTTGGTCTACCATTACTCTTTGTTTAGCCATATTTCAGAATTTTATGTTGTCATCAATCAAAATAGCAACTGTGAGACTGTGATTAACCATGTTGCCTTTTGGTCGCAGTGGTGTTGGCTTCAGGGATGGTAACCAACTATCCTACCAGAGCAATGCTTGTGTCCCATTTCTAATTATATGTCGCAAACTTCTTGTTGGTAACCTTTTGGCACCCCATATGCTACTTCATTCATATGATGACCAATTCAACTTTTTGTCTGAAAAGACAATTATTTTTTAAAGTATCGTCCTTTTGAAACCCACACTAGCAGATAATCTAGGTATTTATATACTCTCCAAAGCTGTTTTGCAATTCTTTAAAAGATTTGGCCGCCCAATCTTTTTGGCCCGCGAATAGAATATGTTTATAGGTAATTTGCAATATAGTAGTTGTTCGTTAATTATTATGACCTTTGATAGTACTTACCACAATAAACGCTATAATTTAGTAGGAACTAGTAATTTCCATATGCTCTCTTTTAGAGGATTCGTGGATGGATGGCAATTGAGTCATCCATTTTATTCCCTTGGTCTTGTTCAAACATGGCCAAATTTATTAGGATGTAAGCTAAGTACTGTTCCTATGGATCATAACCTACACTTGACTAAGGATATATGTACTGTGTTACAGAATCCTACAAGTTATAGAGTACTTGTTGGTCAGTTACTGTATCTCACGATAATTAGGCCAGACATTACTTTTGCGGTTTACACATTGAGCCAGTTTCTTTCAAATCCTACTGATATCCATTTACAAGCAGCACATAAAGTTTTACATTATCTCAAGAATGATTCAGGAAAAGGCTTGATGTATTATGCATCAAATGATTTGTGCCTTAGTGGATTTGTTGATGCTAATTGGGCAACATGTAGAGAAACACGCAAGCCAATTTCTGGTTTTTGTGTTTACTTGGGTGATTCTTTGCTATCATGGAAATCCAAGAAACATGGAGTTTTTAGTAGGAGTAGTACCGAGGCTGAATATAAAAGCTTAGCTCTAGTGACTTGTGACATGACTTGGTTGCAGCAATTGTTAAGAGATCTTCATGTTCAGGTCACAACACAGCAAAGCTCTTTTGTGATAATAAGTCGGCTATATATATAGCTACTAATACGATTTTTCACGAGATAACTAAACATATAGAAATTGATTTCCATACAATAAGAGATCATATCAAGAAAGGAAATTTGAAGTTGCTTCATGTTACTACGGACAATCAACACGCAGATATATTCACTAAACCACTCGGACCAAAACCTTTTCACTCTTTACTTAAGAGAATGTCCATTTCAAGTCTTTTTCTTCAAGAAGGTTCAAAGCAAAAGACTTAAGAGAGATCTATTAGATAAATTGGTTAACTTGGTTTAATCATAAACCGAGTTATTGAGTTGGTTAGAGTTAGTTAGTTGATTTACATATTGTATAAATACATTTAGCTGTTTTAGCTGTTTGTACATTTTGGTTTAACAGAAATAAAAGATTCTTTACTCTTTCTCTTTTTCTTCTCTTCACATTGTGATAAGAGAGTCTGAGTATTTATATACTCGCCAAAACTGTTTTGCAATTTTTTAAAGCTTTGGTCGCCCAATTATTTTGGTCCGCGAACCAAATATGTTTATAGGTAATTTGCAATGTAGTAATTGTTCGTTAATTATAATGACCTCTGATAGTACTTTCCGGAAGAAACGCCATAATTTGGTAGGAGCTGGTAATTTTCATATGCTCTCTTTTAGAGGATTGATGGGTGAATGGCAATTGAGTCATCCATTTTATTCCCCTGGTCTCGTTCAGACATGGCCAAATTTTATCCTGATTAACACACTAATCTCAACAGTAACTATCGTTGAATTGTTGAAAGAGTTGTATACAAATAATCATAGAAATATCGTTATCACATATAAGATTCATACTTCATCTATTTGTAGATATTATTATCTTTTATGTAATTTTTATTATTTATTCGTTAGATTTATAACATATAATATATTATTTAATAAATTAAATATATATTTTTTAAAAAATATATAGATGATTAAATAAAACAACATACAATCTTTACTCAAATATATAACTCAGTTTTAAAAAAATTAAAGACTTAACGAGAAAGGGAAACCGGTCGACGCTAACCAGTCTCCACCACCAATAAACTGACCAGCTGTAAATTGTTGAGCATCTGTAACACTTGTAATGACCTCAAAGCCCTTCCACTTCACTCTATTTGCAGTTCCTGCCCCTCCTCCTCTATTCATATACTCTCTATAAGTGAGTGTCTCCAATGCGAAATTCCCGTTCCATTCTAGCCATCCTTCTGGTCGGATCACGTCGGTTATATCCGATTGCATTATCACCGTCCTAGAATATTCCTTCCATGGTCGTCCAAGATACGTCGGAAAACTTCCTTTCACTGCCAAAAGATCCGACGTCCCACCAATCCGACAATTTTGGATCACTATACCAGTGTTCTGATTCGGATCAGATCGGCCTTGAGCCGTGACCATATTTTTCTGACCGGAGTTTGGGCGGCGGGCGTTTATATCGCAATCTTGAAGAACGGCAGCTGCGTTTCCAAAGATGAAATCGACGGTTCCGGCAATGCGACATTTGACAAAGAATTGACGATTAGAGTGGACGTAAAGTGTGTCTTGATAAGCTAACATGTCGCATTTGTAAAAGGCCGAAAAATCAGACCCGACCCGGAGAGCTACCGCTTGATGCTTCGATGGACCAGCTGTGTTTTCGAATGTTATGTCACGCGCTAGGAATTTCTCGCCGACGACAGCTACATTCATTACAAACAAAAATTAACCACGATTAATTAGTCCACGTCACCATTTACATACAAATGTCTCTAATGTGTTAGATTTGAATTACCAACAGTAGCGGAGTGGAAAGTGGTGCTTCCGTCGACGACGTTTCTTTTTCCGGTGATAATAGTCTTTCCTTGACCATCTCCTATAAACATTATATTCTTCTTCTTCTTTGTCACTTCCACATTCTCTCTATATACTCCTGCTTTTATATGTATCACAAATCTCTTCTCACTTTTCTCCGGCGCCGCCGCTACAGCCGCCGCAACGGTCGTATAGTCACCACTTCCGTCAGCTGCCACAGTGGCGTCTGCTTGGACTGTTGACCCTTGGAGAAGCCTTCTGTCTCCGACGGATAACCAATTGGGCCATCCTTCTCCGTCTAAGTCGCCTGTAACTTCCCGGAGCTTACGGTTGCTGGTGGATGTTACAGAGGACTTTTCTGTAAGCTCGAAGTTGGCTATGTCGGTCTCTGTCATGTTCTTTATCATTGCTAGTGCGTTGCTACACATGTGCTCCACGTGCACCTGTTTTTTATTATTATTGTCATTAATTAACACTATGGTTTAGTTCTAAATATACACCGTTCTCTAAGTGTTAAACCGAAGCCGAATAATCAAGTTTTGACTATTTTAAAAGGCAAAACAGTTACCGGATAAATAAACTTTCTGTATTGATTAACAACTTGATAATTATAAAAATTTGTAAGTATTTTAATTTGATATTTACGTACCTGACCCTTGAGTAGCGCTTTACGAACTTTCCTATCGGCGTGGCTATAGGAGAAACCTTCAAGACAAGTCTCTTGGTTAGTAATGGCTGAGCTAATTAGTGTTTTGAGATCATCGGCATGTTTCCTCAAAGATTTTTGTTTAGGATACTGATGAAGATCCTCCACCGCAACGTGTAGCTCATCTAACGTTTCGTCGATTGTCTCCATACAATCGTGAAGCGCCGTTTTCTCACGAGCCGTCAAGCCTTTCCTTTTCTGTATCAGTTTCTTAACGGCGAAGTAGTTGTGTTTCACGGCTTTGGTCGTTAGGTTGAGAGACGCTTCGATGACGTCTTTCTGTGACGTTAACTTTTTTCCGGTGGCTGATACGGCGGAGTAACAGAGCATCGGGTAAAGAGTTGAGCTGCAAACGGATTTTAAGACAGCGTGGGATGTTGTAGATAGAGTTGTGATTTGTTGTTTTTTGTTTTGGTTTGATTTTGCGGCGGCGATTCCAATAACGGCGGTTAATAGGACCAAGGCTAATATGGCGGAGGAGAAAATGAGTTTCTTGTTGCTCTTCAAATCTGAGAATTTTGATATGAAATCTTTGATTGGTGCCATTTTCTAGACAATTTGTTATTTTGTGAGGAAATAGAAGATGGTGGAATAGAGTTTTATATTGTTGGGTTTTGAGATCAAAAAGCATATATTAAATTTCAAATAGATAAATTGTTTGAAACACTATCAAAACAAATTCAAATTCCAAAAATACTACGCACTCTCAAAAGTTCCAAATATACCACAAACATAAAAAATATTTTTTAAGGGTTTAGAATTTAAAATTTAGAGTTTGGGTTCACTAAATAGAGTTTATGATTTAATTTTAAAAGGGGTAGAGTTTGGTTTTGGGTTTTAAGATCTAAATTTAAAGTTGTAAAGCTTTCAAATTTTGTGGTATTTTTGTAACAAAAACATTTTGGTGGTATTTTTGAAACTTTTGGAAATGTGTGGTATTTTTGAAATAAACCTTGTTTTTGGTGGTAATTTTGAGAATTGTCCTTTCAAATATATACATATATAGATTTTGTTATAATGTTTTACTTGCTTGCCTGTATGTATTAATTATTTAAGTCGTTGGGTGTTACATTTTAAACTCTCTTAGGTCCACTTTTGCTACCATAGTTTATAAAATAATATATAATTCCCATACTATAGACTCCAAATACAAATTTTAGTGACATGTAATTATTAATAGAGTAATTCCTTGAAATACCATCAAAAAAGTTGAAATTCCAAAAATACCACACACTCCTAAAAGTTCCATAAATACCACATACTCCCAAATGTTCCAAAAATACCACAAAAATAAAAATGGAATTTTAAAGGTTTAAAATTTAAAATTTTAGGTTTGGGTTAACTAAGTAGAGTTTAGGGTTTAGTTTTGAAGGGGGTAGGGTTTGATTTTGGGGCTTTAGGATTCAAATTATAAATTTTAAAGCTATTTCAAATTTGTGGTATTTTTGAAACAAAAACATTTGTATGGTATTTTGGGAAAAATTTGTGGTATTTTTGGAACTTTTGGGAGTGTATGGTATTTTTGGAATAATCCTAATTTTTGTGCTATTTTTGAGAATTCCCCTTATTAATATTATATCAACGGCATTTTATAGTGAAAAATACCACATGTATTAGTTTGATTATATTGGATGCTAAAATTTATTTGTTGCATATATATACATTTTTTGTAGGTGATATCCATGATCCATAATGGAGGCATCATATCGATGACCAAGAATATGCATTTTTTTTTTTTTTTGCTTGTCGTGCTTGTAAATCAATCTTCCTATTGAAAGTTCGTAATTTATATATCATTGTATATCCAAAAATGAAAAAACGCATCTAGTTGAGTTCCAAAAGTTCTAATACAAATGTTGGCTATATAGACAATTCATAGACCATTTTCACAAGACATGTAGAATTTGCTATAAAGTTTCACAATTTATGCCACGGTTTTAAAATGCTCTGCATTGCCCACAATAAACTAAGCAGTTCTATATGTAGGAGAGATCACCCTCTCCTCACTCCTCGTAGGTCTAATATGTTCCTGGTGTTATCTGAATTGAAAGAATACACCCTAACCCACTTGTAAATGCGCCAGATTTCCATGATCCATCAACATAACATACCGCAAAGTTGGTCGATTACAAGTCCTCTGAGTGGCGAGTTCAAGAATGTTGTATACACATTATCACCATATTTTCGTGGTGGTGCATGTCGAATCCTCAATAGCCAAGTCAACAATATCCAGTAGAACCCGACATTTATTGGTAAATACTTTATCATTCCTTGTTTCCAAATAAACCATAAGATCCATGAATAACTCCTTACCATTTCAGTAATTCCTTCTTCTCCTTTTGTAAAAGAGATCAAATAGCTCAAGTTCTCAAAAGAGAATATGTTGGGAAAACCCCCGCTAGCTGATAGGTCTAGAATTTAAATCCTAAAACTAATACTGCAAAGAACAGTTCATGGTAGCAAAGTATAGATATCGAATCCACAGAGGCCAGAAAGTACACGTTTCAGTTTCAATTCAAATCAAGCTAAAGCAGAAATAATTAAGGTTGTTTGTAAACGAATCAAAACGGTAAATAGAAAACGGTTTAAACTATGAAATAAAAGCGTCAGACATCAGGGAAACCGCAAGTAATCAGGAGTTAAAGTCAATTTATCATTCAAGGATTTTCTTTGAAAATAGTATTCAACATGAAAGACAAAAATGGAATAATCTCCTCACGGAGTATTAAACCATATTCTCAAATTATCAGAGACAAACTCTCGCCGTCTTTTAAATAACAGAACATGCAATACAGTTCATATTCAATTGTTCATAAGCAATCAAGACAATACTCTCGCAAGCAAAATCACTTATTCATCTAGACTATATCCAACTTCTAAACCAAATCTCTTTGCGTTTATCAGTTTAATATCAATGAACTAGTTAGCTACTCTAATTCATGCACTAATAATAAGTCTAGACTAAGAACCTAACAATTATTATCCTCTTATGACAAATCTAACAATCAAACCCTGATTTTTCTAAGAAATCCTAAAACCTAACTAGTGAACTACTCAGACATTGTAAAAGATATACAATTCAATATCCAAGAAAAACACATAATTAAAATAGAATAGAGATATAATAAGGGTTCAGAAATCTTCTCTAAATACATGTTGAATCTCATCTCCTTCAGTAATTCTCTCAAAAATAAAATAAAGCTTCGTTCTAAAAACCTAAAACACAATGTATTTATAAGCTAAAAAGTAAAATAATAAAATATAGAAATTTGGGATAGGCTTGAGGACTTGATTGAAAATTTGGAAAACTTCAATTTCTTCTCGGGGGATGTGCCCGATCGGGTAACTCACGTTATTGCTCAACTGTCTTCACTTGCTCGATCGATCTCTAACTTCGGGTTTTTCCAGGGACTTTTTCCCGATCAAGCACATTACTTGCCAGACCGTGCACTTTGTCTGCAACTCTAAATTCTTCTGAAATCTCCTGAAATGCATAGTTTTGCTCCGACTCAACCCGAACACTTAGAATCCTAAAAATCTACTAAATATGCAAGGAAAACACTCAAAATAATGCAGAATAGCAAACATAAATGTCCATTATTATGCATTAAAATCGAGTAATATCACTAGCGTGAGAATATAAGATAAAACTCATGACTGGAGAGCATGAGGGCATGCTAAAAGTGCATGATTTTATATATACAGTTTATTTTAATAAATTCATGCACGGTAAGACTTTGACTTTTAAACTTGAATACATGTGGCATTCTCTTATGCATGACATGTTATTTTATCGATTTACTTTCGTATAATTTTCCGTTATTTCTTAAACTCAGTGACAAACAACCTTTCTATATTGTCTTAGCTTGATTCAATCTAAAACTGAAAGCGTATTGTTTGTTCTCTCTATAATCAACTATTTTCTAAGCTATAATGATTTCTTTACTATAGTATATATTTGTGATTAAAATCCTGAGCCTATCAGTAAGTAATAACTTCGAACCCCAAAGGTTACGCCAACCGTATAATGGTCGATTGGGCTTTGGTGCGTGAAAGGGTAATGCTTATCAATAATATATCTTTTTCATAATATGACCAAAAAGAGAATCAATGTACCGATAGAGTCTCCACAATTGTTTAGCCAACATCGCTTGATTGAACTATAATAGCGATTTAAACTCAATTCCTCCCAAATTCATTGGAAAACATACTCTAGACCATGCGACCCATTGAATTTCCCTTGAATTTGACTACTTACTCGACCATAAATTGACAATATCAATAGTCAACTTTTGAACAAAACCAATGGGTAATTTGAAACATGACATAACATATGTTGGCAGAGCGTGTGTTACCGGTTTGATCATTATTTCCTTTTTCCTGTTAGAGAGAAATTTCGTTGACTAGCCATTAATCCAAAAATGCAGACGATCTCCCACATACGCAAATATGTGGAACTTAAAGTTTTGTAGCTTATCTGGAATCCCTAACTATATACAAAATTTTATATATGCATGAATTTATTTGATAAATTATCAAATTTATCATCAGAATCATGTAACGAGTGTATTAGTTAGGGACAAAATTAAATTAATATGTGTTAATATTCTTCATAAAAGGTATATTTTTATGGCATAATGAATAGTTAATACTCTTCATAAAAACATATTCCAGTTTGAAATTCTAAATGGTAAGGTATTAAGATAAGAGAAATTCCTTGAAACACCATGAAAAAAGTCTAAATTCCAAAAATACCACACTCCCAAAAGTTTCAAAAATACCACACACTCTTAAATATTTCCAAAAGACCACAAATATTAAAAGTGATTTTTAAGGGTTTAGAATTTAAAATTTTGGGTTTGAGTTCACTAAATAGAGTTTAGGGTTTAGTTTTAAAGGGGTAGGGTTTGGTTTTGGAGTTTTAGAGTTTAAATTTGAAGTTTTAAAGCTATTTCAAATTTTGTAGTATTTTTGGAACAAAAATATTTTTGTGGTATTTTAGAAACTTTTGAAAATATGTGATATTTTTAAAATAAATTTAGTTTTTTGTGGTATTTTTGAAAATTTCCATTAAAATAACAACTAAGGTAGTGTAATCATTGGCTTATTTATTCTTCTCAATAATTTTAAAATTAATTAAAAAATTGTAATTTTCTTGATTTGTATGAACATGCGCTGTTTTAGTATCTGAGTTTGAAAAGGCGTCCACTCTCGTCCACGTCGTTAGTCACAACTCACAAGATAACATTTCGTAATTATTTGATCTAATTAAGACTTAAGAGTATTTCGTTGAAACTGTTCATTTTTCTAGTTATATGGATAAAACACCGAAAGCAGTGTATAAATCTTTTAGAAATTGGAATTATATTGAAATTGTTTTAATAAACATAGGCGTCATGGATAAGTTGTGTTATTAATTTTTTTTTATTTTTTTGTCACAGTTGTGTTATTAATCTACAAATATAAAATTATTATTTTGTTTTCTCAACAACCATTAGAAACTTACCAAAAATTCCTTAAATCACATGCTATTTCCTGATATTATGCTAAGAAAGTTGTATTTGAAAGCGATATATATATAATCATTAATCAATGTTTAATTTCTCCAAAGGTTTTGATTACAGACTTACAATCATAATATTCGCTGTTGTCACGGAATCTTTTTTGTTGTTCGAATTTTGAGAGAATGTTTTGTTTTGTGATCTGTTATATACTTATATCCATTATATTTAAAAAATAAAATATCTCTTTTTGAAAACAACATTTAAGTTTGTTATATATATNTCTCTTTTTGAAAACAACATTTATGTTTGTTATATATATATATATATATATATATATATATATATATTGCCACAATTTAAGTTTGTTATATTTACATACGATACATTACAAAATATAACAAAATATAATCATTTAAGATTATTTAAGAATATTTTAGATAAATAATTTTAATCTAATTTCCTACAATTTATGTTGCTTAACAACATATTTAATCTAACAATCTACTATAGTGTTGTGCTAAGACTTATTGAAGCTTAGGGAGAACTAACAAACAATGCTTTTTCTTATAAAATTAACACGCTAGAATAATAATAACATTACTTAAAATTCTAGTGAAAAACTGAAAAATCAATATAGTAGAAACAATAATAAATAAATATGTTTTTAAAAAGTATTTTTGATTGAACTAAAATGTTCATTTTTATGACATAGAAGATTTTTAAAGATAAATGTGATAATTGGTAAGTGCTTTAGAATTTTTGTAGTGTCATATTGATTTCTAAAGCATTAAGTTTTCACCAATCAAGTTCTGTGAAGAGTTTTGATTTCTAAAGCAATATATTTCATTTTGTACCGTTAAAATCCTACTGTAAAAAAAAGTTACGACAAAAATTTCTACATCTAACTTTCTACAACAAAAAATATAAATCCACATCACCTACCAATCACCACCAAAACTAATTGAACATTATACTGTTGGGATTTTAGAATCCATAACTTTAATCCATATCAGTTTCTGGTGATTGAAGACAGAAGCGGAAGCGTACCTGATGAATCCATGCTTTTGGTTTCTGAAT
>OVBE01007074.1:306-18942 GCA_900406425.1 Iberis pinnata | reverse complement strand
AGCATTCTTCTCAAAGGCAACTCATGTTGTAGGTGTGTCATATCCTTCAAATCCCTTCTGTGTAATATCTTAAGGCTTGGTGTATCAATAACCTTCCACATCTCTTGTGTGTTCCCCACAATCCATCAACAAACTATCATTCATCTCTTCTGCAAGCTACTCATCCACATCAATCAAACCGTGTCCATCTCACCTTCATCCTCACAATTATATTCTTCATTAGATCTACTCAAGGGGTGGTTCTTTCCTCAGGGAGAATTACATCATATGGGAGATAAGTCCTATTTATCTCCTTGAGATGTCGAACTGCAAGGTCACTACCTAACCCTCTGCAGTTCCAACTGATCATCTTCATGGTGTAGGTGGTGGTACAGGGCCCACCGCGCCTTTAGATGTTGAATTGGTAACTGTTGTTGCAGTTACAGAAGACTGAACATGATCAGAAACCTCAACTGTGTGCTGAAGCTGTTGCACAATTGCCATTTGATAACTTCCTCTTCTTGTGAGTTGCCTCAGCCTCAGCATTTAATCTAGCACTGTAAAAAGGATCTGAGGTTGATTCCATATCCCATTCAGAAGCAAACATAGCAGGCATTGGCATTTGTGCTATGATCTCCTGTCCATCTTCCCGAGCCCTTGCTAATTGATGAATCTCTTCCATAAGATCCTGAACTTGCTCAGCAGCTTGGTCATGAGCATTGGGTTGTGCTGCATGATCCTCTTCTGGGTCTATCTCCTCTATGATGATACCTCCCTGACCATTAGGTGGTGGAATATCATCATCACTGCTATCCTCATCAGAACCAGGTAGAATACCTCCATTTTAAATAAGACAGGCACCTGAATCATGTGTCAAACGTCCACACGTCACATAGAATCCTCTTAACCTTTCATACCTTAGAGACAACAGGGTATTTTCTCCAAGAGAGAACTGAAAGTTTTGGACAAATCTTAATGGTTCATCCACATTCCAGTTAAGACGAACCCTCACATACTCCATACGAGTTCCATTAATGGGGTCAATGTCCACCTCTAAAAGAAGTCCTAAAGCTCTGCCTATTACTGTGATCACTTGGAGGTTTAAGAATTGAAAGGGAATGACGCATATTTGAACCCAAAAGGGTATGAACTACAGGTCAAAAGGATCAACATTTGGTGTCCATCATACCAGGACTAACATCCTGTCTACAAAAACCAAGGGACCACGTCTGAGAACATTATCCATTGATTCTTGATAAGAGAACAAGAATTGGAATCTGCGTCCTTCAAGTATACGACCATGTACGAACCCTCCTAATCCCCAATTACGCAGCATGGACACTACAATGACTTTAAGATTCTACTTTCTAGGCATCAAAGAACGGCCTATAATGCTAAATCTATTCTCATCAAGCAAGGCAGGAAGAAGGGCAATGAGGGGGGTGGTTATTAATCCCAAGATCAATATTTTGAATTGCCCGGTTAACATTGTCAGCCATTGGAAGGAAGAAAAGATGAATGAAATTGAAAATTTTTTGAGATTGTTTGTTAATTTTGATTGTATGATATCATATGGACATATATATTTAACTTTTGTTACAAAGACATTTAAACTTGGGTCTGGGTAACTATTAGTATATGATAGTTCTCCTAGGAAAATATATCTTCTACCCAATATATTTTCAAAAACTACTGTGACTACTGGTTTAGGATTTGTCATTAGGTTGTTTTAGAACGCATACGTCCAAACTAACTTCAGAATTTAAAAACATTGATTATTAAGGAACATACAAAACGTTTGATCTTCCAATCAAATTAGGAAATTTGTATTTCATGATTACAAGTATTGTCATATTCTTCCTTAAAGACTGCAATAAGAACTCTATAAGAACGTATAAAGTGATATAAATGTTTGAATCACTGAGAAGTTTAACTGCAATAATTAGACATCCAACTTGTGTTAATTTTTCAATGGAAAGTGATTCAATAAATTTAAAAAGATATGTATATCTTTAAAAAAAGGGATTAAAGAGAATCTATTAGTAATCTGAAAATCTCTGCCTGATTTTCTATTAAAAATAAAATAAAAATAAAAATCGAAGTAATTGAAAATTCAATAAAAAGGATAAGGAGATCGCTCAGTGATGGCTAGTGATTTTAGGTTCGATTCTGCCAGCAAATCTCTTCAGCTAAATATCAGAAGAGGGAGCTGTATATCCTCATCGTGATCTCCATATCGTTCTTAAAATAAATAAATAAAAACCAATTTCCCCGATAAAACCAAATAATTGAAAAACTGAAAACGAAAAATGAAAAAGTTTCAGATTTAAAACAAATTAACAAAAGAGAAGGCTCAGTTCAGCGGGATTATCGACACAGAAACGAATCTTCAATAAGATGAAGAAACGCCTAATTCCGGTCTGTTGAGCTTGAATTTTCCGAGTCGTCACTGCCTTTTTCTCTACATTAATAAAGATCTATCGAGAAACTAAAGAATCTTAAAAAGAAGAACAATGAATACGAGAAAAAAAGTGAAAACCATAGATGAACAAATGCAATGCAACTGATGATTCTCTCAGCGATTGCTGTATAGTTATATAAGGGGAACGAAGTTAGGGTTTTGCTTTTGTAGGCCCATTTTCAGCCCGTTTACACACTTCTTTCTAATTGGGTTGCTTTGTTTTCGCGAATCTTTTAGTTTAAATTCGGTTCGACTTATTTTTCTGGTTTAGTTTTGAATTGAATTGGAATATTTCCTCGGTTGTGTCTCATCAGGGAAAAAGACTAAACAAACCTACATCGTTTAATATTTTGAATCGTGTTCTAGTATTAATAAAAAATAGTTTTTAGGCGCTTAATACCGACACGCTGTCAGGTTATCAGATCAAAATGTTGACATGTACAAATGTAAAACTAAGTCAGATCTATTGACTTCAGTCAAATATTAAACTATGTCGTTTTACATTAATTTTTTTTTGTTAAAAATATGAGTGCAAAATCCCTAAAAATATTTTCTCTCTTACATTCTTTCTCTTTCTAATTTTCTTCCCGTGATCACCAACATAAAAGCTTCCATAAATATTCTACAATTAATTCATCAACTCCCCCATTCCTCAAATCCGATTCAAGAATCATGACACAATACAACAAAAGTAGAAACACATCACAAAATTATTAAAAAGAATCATCAATATTATGTTTAACTTAATTCAGAAAAATTTGATATACGAATTTCATTAACGAAAAAATCCACTCCACCTCAAGCGGGTATGTCTCAGCGTCAAGCTCCACTCCACCATGATCGAAGCATCCATGTTGTACCAGCCATAAACAATTAAATTAAGAATCAAAATTCTCAATCCAACTTAACGATTAGATGAAACCAAACAAAGATTGTTCTCAGTTGAACTGATTATTCTAATCAAGCTTTAAAACACAGGATGATAAGTTCTTAATAAAAATAAGATATATGATAAAAGGATAAGTGAGTGATAATTCTCTAAATCGAACATTCCAAGCCATCTTAATGATTATATGAAACAAAACAAAAGTTTTTCTTTGAAATAAGAAACCTCGCTAGAAATAATGATTATACAAAACATATACGTGAAGAAGAAAAATTGCAAGGATGAGTTAGAGATTTTGTGTCCAATAAAAATATAGATGTGAAGAAGGCAGTGCGTGCCAGGCGAATAACTTTTCTTCTCATCTTAAAGTTAATAAAAGAAAAATAGAAGAATAATGAGACTCTTATGTTTGTAGATTGATATCAGTAAGGATGACTCCAGTCTTTGTTTGATAAAACCGATTCGTGAGAACACATGAAGAAAATTAGAAAGAAGAAGAAAGAAAGAGGAGAAATTTTTTTAGGGATTTTGCACTACTTTTTTAAAAAAAGTTTTAATGCAAAACGATGTAGTTTAGTGTTTGACCGAAGTCAATGAACCTGACTCAGTTTTGTATTTGTACACGTCAACATTTTGACCTGGTAACCTGACAATGTGTCGGTACCAGGCACATGAGAGTTACTTTTTATTAATACAGGAACAAGATTCAAAATATTAAACAATGTGGATATTGTTTAATAAGCTTAAAAGTGAGTTCACGAAAAAGTAACCATTACACGTGTACAAGCACTAATCTGCATTTTTCTCGTGTTTCCTCTTTTGCTTTGATCAACGGGAGATGCTTCTTACGGTGACGCTTCATCAAATTCCAATAACGATGATCTTGATAGATATTCCGTTATTAGTTTGTAGATAACATTATTGAGTTCATATTTTGATGAAATGCATCAATCCCTTTTCAAGAGATTTTACAAAAGTTTACATGGTATCAAAGCTTACTAGGTTATGATATTTTCTTTATCTCCCTGCTCTCTTCCTACGTCTTCTCTGTATCTTCTTCATCCCCTCTTTTCTTCTTTCCAATGGCTAATCCTATTGAACGACCCTATGGAGTCACAAACATAAAGTCCCACATCCTAATCATTCTTGATTAATACGATCACAATTATGATGCCCGGAGAGAATGTTTCTCACCCACTATCTCACATTCGACGTTCGTGGTCACCTTGACGATACTCTCACCGCAAATGGAGCCAATTATGTGGCTTGGGAGGTACGAGACGGTCTTGTTAAACTCTAGATCTATGGAAATTTGTCCATTGATCTCTTTCGTTCGACGTTCCAAACAGATGGAACCACCCATGATGTATGACTTCGCATCGAAAACAAGTTCCTAAAAAAAAAGAAGCTCGTGTTATTCAGTTGGATAACAAGCTGCGAACAATTGAAATAGTGATTTCGCCATTCAGGCCTACACACAAAAACTTAAATCTCTCTCTGATCTCCTCGCTAACATTGATGCCTCTGTCAATAAAATAACACTTGTAATGTACCTTCTCAACGAATTGAATGAGAAGTATGATAACATTATAAATGTTATCAAACATAAGGAGCCTTTCCCTCCTTCGATAGTGCTAAATCGATGTTGGAGCTTGAAGAAAATCGATTGAAGAGATCAATTAAACCCACTGCAACTGCTCATTCTGACCACTCCTCTTCTGTTATGGTCTTAGCCGTTGAAAGCCCCAGTGAAGACCAACCACGTCCTCGTCAATCACGACCTAACAACCACGTCCTCGTCATGTGAATGAATCCAAAACTAGATGATTTAAGTTTTACAAATCTAAAATGAGATTAAAACTAAGATAATGATTATTAAAGCTTTATTGTATTAAAGAAAAGAGAAAGATTGAAAGATTTAGTTGTCACCAAGAACACAAGATGTTAGGTTTATATTTTATAAAGATTGAGAGGATAGTTGCTTTGAGACAACTCCAAAGTTACAACCAATATTCTCATGTAAAACCTTATATTAATACTTGCAAAACCCTAAACACGTGGGCTTGTATGGGATTCTGTGTTTCATCTAATATATGTAAGCCTTTTAGATACTAATAGGATATCCTAAAAAATGGAAAAATTAAAAGAATGAAAATATGTATTGAACCAAACCAAGTTTGAAGTAGATCATTATGTTGTGAATATTCCTGCGATTAGGTTAGAAAGAAAGAAATAAACGATTGAGGTAAATACCTTGCGCTTTAGGGTTTCTTTATTGATCAAAGTGATAAATTTTACAATAAATTAAAGCCCCTTATATATAGCCCCAAAATCCGATCCCATTAGAAAAATCTAGAAAATTTTCTTTTCCTAAAATAGACCGTATTGTACCTCGGGGACCAAAAGTCCCCGAACCCCTGGAAACTAATTCTAGCGCAACTAATTAATTTCGAGATCCCTTTAGCCAATTATATTAGGTCCTTTAATAATATTTATGTCATATTATAACACGTTAAATGAGTGATTCCCAAACAATGAACAAATAAGACGATCTCAAACCAATTTGTCATTGAGTGAAGATAGATAGACAAATGTATTTGGTTGACCACCATGTCTTCTATAATTTCGTTCTCGCCATATATGTGTGTGTGTGATGAATAAAGCTTTGAAAAACATACCTTGACAAAAAATGAAACCCCCAAACGTCCTTCCCCTTGAAATAAAAATGATACCAAACTATTCCAATCCGAGACATAATGCAATCCCATGATCCTATAAAACATAGAACACAAATAACAAGTTGAATTAGTCAAAAGTGATCACATAGCAATTTGATTGGTAGTAGATATCCAATCTTTAATATCTAACCATAAAAGAAAGCATACTTTGGAGTTGAGTATCAAAACCAAATCCAATGCTGATACGGTCCAGGAGGAATGGAAAAAGGTGCATTGGTTCAGGGATCCAAAAACTTTTGAGAAACAAAGGTTCAAAAATATTTGAAAAAGACCCAAAAATAGGTTTCAACACATATGTTGTAAAACTATGCCAAATCAACCAGAAACTCACTCAATCTACCAATCCTTAATCGCTACGATTTAGAGCAATTAGAAACAAGCAAGCAATCAACAACAGAATTGTTAACCCTGTTCAAGTGAGAAACTGTAACCTTACGTCTGACCGAGAATCAATCTCGGAAATCTACTATCTGAACAATCGATTTACAACGTCGGAACAAACAAAACTCTCAATAGAAAACTAGAAAAAACGGATTCTCTATCCCTTGTTTCCCAACTCACTCTCACTAGAATGAACACACTCACCAAGAGAGAATCCTTTAGAGAATTTAACCCCATCTCAATTTCGCCTTTCGCACAAGAATCAACTCTGATTACTTCTTATAGCTCAGCTCCGGCGTAACAAACCCCAACGACATGAAAACAAAATTTGTTTAACATTCAAGCTAACTTAAACACTAAACAAAAAACTACTCACTTGAATCATACCAACCAATAATCAATTCAAACCGAAAATTAATTGAAACCTAATAATAATACATATTCCTCGGTTTAGCTTATGAATCAGACTGAATTATTATTAACCAAACTTAACAAACTCCACCTTGGTCCTGCTTCATGTGGATTTCCGGATAACTCAGAAAGTTCCTTATGCGGGTTAATTACGTGCAGGCCCGATCCAATATATTCAGAGGTCCTAATCTAAATAAAAAAAATTTGTGTCTTTTGTAGTGTTAAAAAAAATGGGCCCTAAAAAGAAAAAATCCCCAAAATTTTGCTCAACAAGTTTTGGGCCCTAGGCCCGGGCTTAGGTGGCTTATGCCCCGGGTCGAGCCTGATTACGTGATACTCCAAGAAGACCTAACAATTGGTTAAATTTACTCACTAAAAGTACTTTTGTAAACACATCAGCTGGATTTTCAGAAGTGTGAACTTTAACCACTGATATCTCTGCATCTTTAATCAAGTATCGAACAAATGACATCTTTATTGCAAAGTGTTTTGTACAATCATGATACACATTGTTCTAGGCCAAAGTTATGACACTTTGTGAGTCACAAAAGATGGATATGAAATCTTGTTTGTACCCAAAATCTTCACTTAATCCTTTGAGCCACAAAGCTTCTTTAGATGCCTTTGTTAAGACTATTTACTCTGATTCAGTGGTTGATAAAGCTACAACCTTTTTTGGAGACTGGACTTCGAGCTTATTTTGCATCCTCCCATCATGAATGTGTACCCTAACAGAGATCTCCTTATATCCAAATCAGTTGCATAATCAGAATCACAAAACCCAACTAACTTGAATTCTGCATTTCTTCTGAAAATTATACTTGTGTCAGCTGTACTTCTCACATATCTCAATATCCATTTCACAGCCTCCCAATGTTGCTTACCCAGATTACTCATGTACCTGCTCACTAATCCAACATGATAAGCCAAATCAGACCTGGAGCCAATCATACCATACACAAAACTCCCAACTACATTACGATAAGGCACCAACTTTGTAAAATCATATTCCTTCTCATATTGTTCTTCATTTAAGGCTTGTAATTTGAAATGAACACCCATTGGTGTTTTAACACCTTTTGAATCTTGTATTATGAAAGTTTCAAGAACCTTTTCCATATATCTCTGTTGAGATAGCTTCAACCAACCTTGCTTTCTGTTTTTTTCTAGGTCAATACCCAAAATTCTTCTAGCTTGACTAAGGTCTTTCATGTCAAACTTTGAGCTCAACATGCTTCTTCATAAGTGTGATCATATTTTTGTCTTTGCTTGCAACTAACATATCATCTACGTATAGTAGTAGATATACTCTTGTGGAGTGATTCCAATTCTTCATATGTTGTCTGTTTCCAACTATCCTTGAATGAGTCTCTCATTGCAAATTGGTAATCATTTGGTTCTTCAATACCTCCATCCTCTGTGGCTAGTAGGGCCAAGTGAACATAGTCTTCAAATATTTTAGGTGGATTGATCAATCTTCTTTGTCTATCTCTAGCCAGTTGATAATTCTGTAAGGGTGGTTCTTTATATTAAATTATGTAATGAACTCATGTTATTCATGTTCTTGTCATGTGATCTCAGATTGATCTTCAAAATCACCATTATCATCCTAATATTCACCTCCACCAGAATGAATATCCCTTTTTTTTAATCTTTTAAGACACTGTCTAGAAACTGAGTGTTACTTTCTTCCATTTCCCCTGATTTCTCAATTAGATCTTTATAGGACTCATTCTCTTTGAAGATAACATTCCTGGTTAGTAAACTTTGCTTGTCTTCAAGTGATTAGACCTTATAGCCTTTGTGCCTATAGGATATCCTAGAAAGATTCTTTACTTAGCTCTTGGTTTTAGTTTTCCTTAATCTGAATGATAATAACATATGCAACCAAATTTGCGCAGATGACTATAGTTGAGAACTCTTTTCATCCATACTTCTTCAAGTATCTTTCCTCCTATTGCATATGAGGGTGTGACATTTATCAGATATACCAATATATAAACTACTTCTACCCAAAATCTCTTTGGTAGACCAGAGTCACTTAGGAGGCTTCTAACTCTTTCAAGTATGGTCCTATTCATCCTTTCCACCACACCAATTTGCTGAGGTGTGTATGGTATAGTCTTGTGTCTTGCTATGCCATGATCCCTGCAATAGTCATCAAACTATGTGTTACAAAACTCCAAACCACTATCAGACCTTAGCTTCTTCACTTTCAAACCACTATGATTCTCCACTAAGTGTTTCCATTCTTTAAACTTCTCTAGAACTTGATCTTTTGTTTTTAAGAAAAACACCTACACTTTTCTGGAGCAATCATCGATTATACTTAGAAAGTAATGACATTTCCCAATTGATTCAGGGATTTTTAGTGATCCCCATAGATCCATATGTGTATTATCCATGCACCTTTCACTTGTGTGTTTACCAGTCTCAAAACCAACTATGCGAGCTTTCCCAAAAATACAATTTTCACAGAAACTCATATTTATTGATTTTGCATTTTGAATGTACCCTTTCTTTGATAGTATGTCCAAGATTTTCTGGCCTAAGTGGCCTAGTCTGTAATGCCACATATATGAATCATATATTGTGCTTGTTATGTTTGATTCACCAGTGACACTTCTACCTTGAAAGAAATACAACTTGCCATTTCTTTTGGTTTACGAGAGAAATTGGGTACATATCTGACTCCCTTTATGGTGTCACCAGAGTGGATCTTAATGTGTATAATACCTATACCTTCAGCTGCAGACACACTCTCATTTTCCATCCTAAATGATCCGTCATCACACTTTTCTAGATCAACAACCCAGTCTTTCCTAGGTGTCATATGATAAGTACATGCAATGTTTAGGATCCACACTTCTTTGAAGTTAATTTCTTCAGTTGAGTCTGCTTCTTCTACAGATAAAGACTCAATGAACTCCTCTGATGTTACATATGAAGATTCTCCACCATTATTTTTCTTTAAACCTTTGGTTTTGGTTCTTTTGAGACAGTCTCTTTCGAAATGTCCTTCTTTTCACAATGCCAACATGTGACATTGATTTTCTTCCTGTTTGACTTGATCTTACTTATGTCTTTTGGTTTTCCTTTATTAGATTCTTTAGTGATTGATCTCCCTGGTTGATTCACATTCGTGTAAAGGCCTTCTGCTTGGTTCTTTCCAGATTTAACACATCTCTAATTGTTTAGAGTGAATGGCATTTATAACTTCATCAAATGTCAGTATAGTTTTCTCATACTTTAAAGTGTCTCTCAGTTGATCAAAATGTTTTGGTAGTGACATTAACATGAGTATGGTAGATTCTATTTGGAAATGGTTATGATTCACAAGAACTCATCAATATTTTGTTCATCACTAAGTGAATCATTCATCTTGAAACCATACAATTTCTGCTTAAGGTAGATTATATTTGGAAATGGTTATGACATATACCTTTCATCTAACAACCTAAGCATACTAGCAGCAGTAGATTCCTTAATGATTTTCCTAAGAACCACATATGTAACACTTAAGATTATAGTGCTTCTAACCTTTCTTTGCTTTTTAGCAATGGTAGAATCTTCCTCTACTTTCTTTGAATCTTCTGTGCCTTTTTCTTCATCATTCTTCGTTGATGATTATGATTTATCTTTAGGTTTCGGTTGCTATATCCTTAATGCCTCCATCAAGCCTAAGATCTCTAGATGCGCAAGTAGCTTCTCCTTCTACATATTGTTTTCTATTGTTTCATTGAACTTTTCCATGTTAATTAGAGACGAAGAAATTTCGATTTCCGATTTGGCAACTGATCTAACTGCTGCTCCTATACCACTTGTTTTAAAACTATGCCAAATCAACCAGAAACTCACTCAATCTACCGATCCTTAAACACTACGATTTAAAACAATTAGAAACAAGCAAGCAATCAACAACGCAATTCTTAACCCAGTTAAGGTGCAAAACCGCAACCCTTCGTCTGGATCGAGAATCAATCTCGGAAATCCACTATATGAACAATCGATTTACAACGTCCGAACAAACAAAACTCTCACAAAAAACTAGAAAAAATAGAATCTCTCTATCCCCCGTTTCCCAACAGTCTCTCACTAGAATGAACACACTCGCCAAGAGAGAATCCTTCAGAGAAATTAACCCCAACTCAATTTCGCCTCTCGCACAGAGCGTAACAAACCCCAGCGGCACAAAAACATAATTTGTTTAACATTCAAACTGACTTAACCACTAAATGACAAACTAATCATTTGAATCATACCAAACAATAACCGATTCAAACTAAAAATTAATTGAAACCTGATTAGAATACATATTTCTTGGCTTAGCTTCTGAATCAGACTGATATATTATTAACCAAACTCAACTATATATCCATCTAAAAAATGTTAATTTTTTTGAAACAAAAGCTCTAAATTTAATTTGTAGTATATAAATTAAAAATAAAAAAGATCACAAAAATGCCCTAGTGCTGAAAATACCGGGCATGAGAAAATAATCCCACACTAAATTAGGCGTATGGGTGCAGAGTTGAGGCCAACTGTGACTATGAGAAGATTGGTTCAAAAGAGTCTTGCCTCCATCTTCAAAGAAAGACATCAGATTAGAGGGTGTCATTGACTTAACTCATATAGCGTGAAGACAGCAAAGATAACACAATCACTAAACCACGATAATTGATTTTTAATAATTTAAAATAAATATAAAATTTGAATTATTATAGTTTTTTTTTGGGTCAAACGAATTATTATAGTTAATGTATAGTTTTCATAACTGCGGATCTCCAACAATATTAGTAATTGGATCTAAAACATAATTAAATTATAATGATTTCCATGCTTGCATAGCCAAATATAAACTCTGTTTTTATAATGATCTATTCGTTGACCATCTTCTCGGATCATTATGTCTACATTCTCAACGCCTTTAAAGAGTCACAAAATCATCACCATTATACTCACAACCTCTTTCACTAATCCAAATAACCCTTTTTCTTCAAACAAAATTTTGTCTATAAATCTGAAAATTGAGATCAGACATGTCCCCTCTTGTGTTTCTCTTCGTCATCTACATGTTCATTGATCTATCACAAGGTAAGAATGTAGAGTTTCTGTTTATTTGTAACGAACATATACCTTGAAACTCGTCGTTAAAGTGTAGTTTGTTTGATTGCAGGAGTGCAAATTCCTTACATGACTACAGATCTCAAAGAAGTGTCAAGAAAGTCATTCGATTACATCATTGTTGGAGGAGGAACTGCTGGATGTTCCTTGGCCGCGACTCTCTCCGAGAGATTCACTGTTCTGGTCATCGAACGAGGTGGTTCGCCTTATGGAGATCCATTCATAGAAGATAGAAAGTACTTTGGATACTCACTATCTACAACAGATGAATACTCATCTCCTGCGCAAAGCTTCACCTCAAGAGATGGAATCAAAAACTATAGAGGACGCGTTCTTGGTGGATCGACTGCTATAAATGGTGGATTTTACAGCCGAGCTAGCGATAAGTTTGTGAAGAAGGCCGGTTGGGAAAAAGATCTAGTTCAAGATTCTTATAAATGGGTTGAATCAAAAGTTGTCTTCAAGCCTAAGTTGTCTCAATGGCAATCCGTTGTGAAATTCGGGTTTCTTGAAGCAGGGTTTTATCCGTACAACGGGTATAGCTTAGAACACAAGAAAGGTACAAAGATCGGTAGAAGTATATATGATGAGTATGGTAAAAGACATACCTCTGCAGATCTTTTGGGTTTTGGTAAACCAAATAGTATCACTGTTCTTCTAAACGCAACGGTAAAGAGTGTAATCTTTGATGGTAATGACAAGACACGTGCGGTTGGAGTTAGGTTTATGAAGAGTGATGGAAGCTCAAGTAAGAGCTACAAAGCTCATGTTGAGAAGCATAGAGGAGAGGTTATTCTTGCAGCTGGAGCTTTAGGTAGTCCTCAAATTCTTCTCTTAAGTGGAATTGGACCCCAAAATCATCTTAAAGATTTCAACATTCCTATGATTGTCAATCTCAATGAAGTAGGAAGGAAAATGTCGGATAATCCCGGAATCTCTCTTATTGTTGATAGATTCCCACAAAACCTCCCATCCGAGCCACCTCAAGCTGCAGCTATAGCAGAAGGTTTTAGATTCATATTCCAATCTGGGATTATTGGGATTAATTTTAATTCACAACAAGAATCTCCATTTCAGCCAAAATTGCGTTCCCTAAATCCAAAGGAAGGCTCAAGCTTAACAGTACCAATCCTATAGAGAATCCAACAGTGAAATTCAATTACTTAGAGAACAAGGAAGACCTTGACGCGTGCGTAGAGATGGTTCAGCTTCTTCAACGCGTAGAGAGGTCAAAAGCAGTTACGCTTTTCTTAGGAACACAACACCATGAGAAGCTTTTGGCAGGTGACGAAGAGATCAAAAAGTACTGTAAAGAGAATGTTAGAACTTATTTTCATTACCATGGAGGTTGCGTCATGGGATCTGTGGTGGACGAGGACTACAAAGTGGATGGTGTAAAGCGTTTAAGAGTCATTGATGGTTCAACGTTTGAAGAATCACCAGGAACAAACCCTATGGCCACAGTTTTAATGTTAGGAAGATATCAAGGAATCAAAATCCTCAGAGAACGAGTAGAAAAAGAAGAACAGGACGAGAGGCTAGACGGCTAGACATTTGAAATATTTGTTTTTATGTTGTTGCAATAAGAAGTCTGTTCTTTAATTTTGTATATTTCGATATAACATACTGGGATATCAATCCCATTGATAATGTTGTTCATATATGGAATGTACATATGTGTGATATTGCAAGATGTTATTTAGGAAAGTAGGTCTTAAGGGTCTGAGTATATAAAACGATTATAACTCTCTTTTACATAATATACAGAATTCTCTTTGTCTTTGTCGGCTCAAATTCTGTGTCATGGTATCAGAGCAGTCAACTTTTTAAATCCCCATTACAATCATCTAAATCATAAACACCTTAATCTCACCCTCAATGGATAAGCAAGAAACAAGAAGAACCATCTCTCCTTTTGACCTTACAGCAGCGGATAATCCGGGTGCTGTCATATCAAAATCGATTCTTCGAAACAATAACTATGACGAATAAACTTTTGCGTTCAAAACGGCACTCTGCTCTCATAAGAAGTTTGGATTCCTTGATAGATCCATTAAAAAACCAGTCTCAACTTCTCTCGATTATGAGGATTGGGAACCTATCAATGCTCTCCTTGTGTCATGGATCAAGATGTCTATCGATCCGACACTCTTTTCAAACATATCTCATCGTAACAACGCAAAAAACTTGTGGGATCACCTTAAAAAGAGTTTTGCAATCACAAGTGGCCCTAAGAATCAACATATTAAAGCTGCATTAGCCAACTGTAAACAACAAGGTATTTCAATTGAAGAATATTTTGGAAAGCTTACAAAGATTTGGGATAGTGTTGCAAGCTACCATCCCTTACGTATTTGTAAGTGCGGGAAATGCGAGTGTAATTTGCAAGAACTTCAAGAGAAAGATAGAGATGAAGAGCAAGTCCATCAATTTCCTTATGGACTTGATGATCGTGTCTTTGCCTCTGTCCGTTCAAATATTACAGCACGATCAACTCTCCCTACACTAGAAGAAACTTATAATTTGGTTAAACAAGAAGAGGATATGATTAACAACAATTGCAGTGAAGATAAACGTGACGCTACAACTTTTGCTGTCAATGCAAAACACGTATCGAACGAGATCATCTTTGAGACACCAATACTCTCTGTAAACGTTGTGGACGTGTTGGACATCCACCGGAAAACTGTATCACGATCATCGGTTACCCGGATTGGTGGGGTGAAAAATCGGAGACTCGTTTACAATCAAACAGAGGTCGGGGCAGCGGATCATCACATCTTCCAGTTTTTGCAAATGTTGTTGCTACACCGTCTACATTCTCTGCAAATCGTGTAGTCACAGATCGTGACAGAGATGGTGTTTTTTGATTGTATGATGAACAATGGAAGGCTGTCATTTCTCTCCTTCAAGCTGGTCGCACAAGTTCATCGGAGACGTTATCAGGTATGTCTTCTACTTCCTCTTGGATTCTTGACACTAGTGCTTCGCACCACATGACTGGAAAGTTGACTTGCTTATCCAATCTTCGCCCTATATCCCCTATTCTTGTTTTTCTCGTTGATGGGTCCGAAAAATTTCAGTTCAAGAAGGAACTGTATATCTTGGTTTAAAATTGGTTCTAAAATCAGCCTTCTATATAAAAGAAATTGCATCAAATTTAATCTCTATGGGACAGTTAATGGATGAGAATCGCTGTATTATCCAACTCGCTGACAATTTCCTTGTGATCCAGGATCGAATTTCGAGGACGGTGACTGGAGTGGGTAAACGGATTGATGGAACGTTCTACTTTCGCGGATTAGAGTTTGTTGCAGCGGTCTCAACCAAAGATGTGTCTCACTACAATCTCTGGCACAATCGCATGGAACATCCCCCCTCTAAAGTAGTTAATTCACTTCCTGGCGTTGTTGTTTCAGCTGTTTCAAACCAGCCTTGTGATATTTGTTTTAGAGAAAAACAATCAAGAGATTCTTTTTCTTTAAGTGACAATAAGTCTATACATCAGTTTCAACTTATTCACTGTGATGTTTGGGGTCCTTATCGGACATCGTCTTTCTCTGGTGCCCGTTACTTTCTCACAATTGTTGACAATTTTTCTAGAAGTGTATGGTTGTTTTTAATGGCAACTAAGACAGAAACACAAACTCATCTGCAAAATTTCATAGCCACTGTAAAGAGACAGTTTCAGCGTTTTGTCAAAACTCTTCGCAGCGACAACGAAACATAATTTATGTGTCTCACCACCTATCTACAAGGTAAAGGTATCTGTCATGAAACCTCTTGTGTAGGCACACGAAATCAGAATGGTAGAGTTTAGCGTAAGCATAATCACATATTGAATACCACTCGTGCTCTTTGGTTTCAAGCAAATTTACCAATTACATTTTGGGGAGAATGTATTCTCACTGCAGGTTATTTAATTAATCGCACACCCTCTTCAGTTCTCAAAGGAAAAACACCATACGAGATTCTTCACGGCACTGCTCCACCGCTTACTCACCTTCGGGTCTTTGGCTCATTATGTTATGCTCATAATCAGACTCGTCGTGGTGACAAGTTTGCCTCGCGATCCCGAAAATGCATCTTTGTTGGATATCCGAATGGTCAGAAAGGCTGGCGTCTCTTTGATCTTGAGAGTAAGATCTTTCTCGTCTCTCGTGACGTTGTTTCGTTAAACACGAGTTTCCATTCCATATGCAATCAACGACTTCTACAGATGCAGAATCTGCAGAACATGAAGGTTTATCTGCTCCTTTCACAGACCCATAAATAAATTACGAACTCCTTGGCCCATCACCAACTATGGTACGTGAGGCCCAACAAGATGAAATTTTCCCATTTGAGGCCCAACATGCTGAAATTTCCTCACCTGGGGCCCAACAAGCTGAAATTTCCTCGCCTAATGCCACGCATCCACCTACAGAACCTGTGAACGATATCGTACTCTCTGTCTCTTCTCCAGCAGAGTTGCAATCCTCCACAGCTTCCGATGTGTCATCTCCGGCGGCTGATTTTGTTACTACTCAGCCGCAATTACTGGGACGTGGTCAAAGAAAGAAGCTTCCGCCAGTAACCTTGCGCAATTATGTCACCCATCAGGTACGAACCGAACCTTTTCCCTATCCAATTGTTGAAACCCTGGATAATACTCACTTCTCTTCTCAACATCAAGCTTTCCAAGCTGCGGTGTTATCTGTCACAGAACCTACAAGTTACAAGCAGGCAGTTCAGGACGAAAAATGGCGTGAGGCCATGACTACAGAGCTTAATGCTCATACCATCAACAATACCTATTCTATTGTATCTCTACCACCAGGAAAGAAAGCTATTGGTTCTCGTTGGGTCTATAAATTAAAATTTAGAGCAGATGGTTCTCTGGAAAGGCACAAGGCTCGTCTTGTGGCTATGGGAAATCGCCAAGTCGAAGGTGAAGATTATGGAGAAACTTTTGCTCCAGTAGCTAAGATGGGTACAATTCGGATGTTTCTCCAAGTTGCTGCCGGCCGCAAGTATGAAGTACATCAAATGGGCGTTAATAATGCGTTCTTACATGGTATTTATGTGAAGAAGTTTATAAGCGATTACCACCGGGTTTCACCTCTTTTCATCCCAATCAAGTCTGCCTTCTTCATAAATCGCTCTATGGATTAAAACAGGCTCCGCGATGCTGGTTTGCCAAACTATCTCAAGCACTTCTAGCTTATGGTTTCAAGGCTTATAAGTCTGATTACTCATTTTTTTACTCTTACTCGACATGGGACTCATCTAATGGTTCTCGTTTATGTCGATGATTTGATCGTAGCAGGTAGTACTACAGAGGTTATTACCACTTTCAAGCGATATCTATCTCAATGTTTCCACATGAAAGACTTGGGCCAACTCAAATACTTCTTTGGCATTGAAGTTGCTCGTAATTCCAATGGTTTCTATCTTTTTCAAAGGAAGTATGCACTTGAGATTATTGCTGAAACTGGAATGCTTAGCTCCAAACCTGCTGCGTTCCCTTTGAATCAGAATCATCGACTTGCACTATCTGAGAGTCGCCCACTCACGGATCCTTCACAATATCGTCGCCTCATAGGACACCTGATTTACTTGAAGGTAACTCGGCCTGATCTTTCGTATGTTGTGCATACACTTGCTCAATTCATGCAACCTCCCGAGAAGATCACTGGGCAGCCGCGTTACGTGTAGTCCGTTATCTGAAACAGAAACCGGGACAAGGTATTATCTTAAAGTCTGATTCTGCTTTTACAATTACAGGCTGGTGTGACTCCGACTTGGCAAGCTGTCCTCTAACACGCCGTTCTCTAACCGGGTAGTTCGTTCAACTTGGCTCATCTCCTGTTTCTTGGAAACCTCATAAACAAAAAAGAGTGAGTCGGTCATCTGCATAAGCTGAATACAGTGCTCTCTCCTCTCTTGTTGAGGAACTAATCTGGTTGAAACATATTCTTCTTGATCTTGGCGTTGCTTATCTCACACCTATGCATTGCAAAAAATCCATTTTTCCATGAACGTACGAAACATATAGAGGTTGACTGTCATTCTATGCGGTTGTTTTGTGATAGCAAATATGCATTACACATTGCAACCAATCCAGTTTTCCATGAACGTACGAAACATATAGAGGTTGACTGTCATTTTGTCAGAGACGAGATTGTGTCAGGGAATATGGAACCTTCTTCTGTCCCTACAAAGCATCAACTAGCAGACATTTTCACTAAGGCTTTGGGAAAAAAGGAATTTGACATCTTCATCGCCAAGTTAGGCATCTCGAATCTTCATGCTCCAACTTGAGGAGGGATATTGGGATATCAATCCCATTGATAATGTTGTTCATATATGGAATGTACGTTTGTGTGATATTGCAAGATGTTGATTAAGAAAGCAGGTCTTAAGGGTCTAAGCATANATATAAAACGATTGTAACTCTCTTTTACATAATATACAGAATTCTCTTTGTCTTTGTCGGCTCAAACTCTGTGTCATAACATTAAGCGCATGTACACGAACTTATATATAGTCTAATACTGGCATAGGTTGCAAATGTGTCATCTCTACCTTTGTTGTTCTCATGTGGTATCGATTGTAAATTTTTTATTTTTTCTTGGATTGTGGTATCGATGTATTTTCTCCTCAGTTTAGTGAAT
>OVBE01007073.1:4388-18943 GCA_900406425.1 Iberis pinnata | reverse complement strand
AACAACATCGGTTTTGGTCAAAAGAGGGTTTGACCGGAACCGGGGTGTTACAGTGAGCTTCGGTGATGTAGTCGAACTAAACCGATAGGGATGTAAATCGTCTTCTTTTCCAGTGAGATTTTCTTCTATTCGACGACTTTCTCAAGTACTATAAGCGAAAACGCTTTTTTCACCTAAACTTTCTATATGTTTTGAGTTTTCTTTAGTTTGGATGACTACGAATTATATCTTCTCCGTTTTACTGGCCGTCGGAAGAGCAAATCTGACGGTGTTCGCAATTTCTGGCGCGACAATACAGATTTAGGGTTTCCTATATTTGCATGTATTATGGATTTAAGATTTTTGTGTATGAAGTTGTTTGTTTTAGATTTGGATCTATTTTTAGGATTTTGTAAAAACGTAAATTTCTAAATATATTATAAACAATTAAATAGGATACTCTTTAACAAAAAAAAAATACATTATTCATTAGAAAAAGAAGATGCTCACGAATAAACATTATAAAAATAAAACAAATGAATGAAGCACATTGGTTACTAATATACACACAATTTAACAACAACAAAAACAAATTTTTAATTCTTCTTATTAACTACACCATTATTACCAGCCAAGATCAAATACTTATCTTTTCTAGTAAGATTTGTACATTCAAAATCCAAAGCTTTCCCAATTTTACTTTGAACAAGATTAGCCACTTCAAACTTCAACTTCCCATCAAGATCTTGACACGTGGCACCAGAAACAGATTTAAGAAATCTAACGGTGTATATTGGAAAAGGATTCATAAGGAAGAAAATAGGATCAAAAGCTTTAAACCCACTTGCTGTTGTACCATAGAAGAAACTCACATGTGTAGTCACAGCCACAGGAACAATGACTTCACTAACCTCAGTGAACAAAGGACTAAACCTAAGTAAATGTGGTTCTCTACAAGTGGTTCCTTCAGGACAAACCACAAGATCTCCTTCAGTTAACAATTTCTTCATAGCTAAACCATCAGCAACTCGATCACGAGCTAATCTAACTGTCTTTATAGGAGCTAAAAACTCTGTTACTTTACTCAAACTATACGTCACCGTTTTAATGTTTTTTTCTTTAAGAGAAAAACCTACGTAAAGTGGGTCTAATAATGTTCTATGGTTACATGCAAACAGACAACCTGATCGTCGATTTCGATCTCCTAATAAAGTATCGTCGTCGATCTTAACAGTTAATCTACAACCGGAGAATGATAGGATTGGGATTGAGAAAGTGTAAGGGATACAAAGAGAGATAGTAACTCTTGTTATTGCAAGTAAAGTTGCAAATGGACCCCATAAGAATAAGACAAGAGTGTTCATTAGTGTTGGTCTTATTGCAAGACGACCATCATGAAATATTAATGGTTTAGGGTATTGATTTGGTTGTAGATTTTGCCAGCTTCTCTTGTCGGATCTCTTCACAAAGTAAATCTCCTGTTTGTTTATAAAGACAAAAAAGTAAGTTAGTACGTATAACATGAAAACAATCAATGAAAATATCTAACAAGTAGGCAGGGCCGGTTTTGAAGCCAATCATACACGAGCTTACGCTCAATTTTTATTTTCAAAATTTTACTTCAAGAATCAGCTTATTTTAAAATTTTGAGTTTAAAAATCCAGTTTTTAATTTTAAATTGTAACTTTTAAAATTTCAGGACCGGCTCTGCAAGTAAAGATGATAACTTTTTTTTCCGAACCAGTTTTAAGACATTTCGATTAAGTTTATATATTTTGTTAGTAGCTAAACAGTGGAATCAAAAAATCGATTTAGAAACCGAATAGTTTTTCATAAACTAAAATTAAAATTTTAAAATACAAATTTTGAATTTTATCATCTTCTCTTATGGAATCAAAACCGATTTTTAATTATATCGGTTAATTTTGGTAAGCTTTTTATTTTTAGAATTAATTAAAAATTAGATAAACCGAACCGAACCGGCCAATTTGACTTCATCTCATATATGTTATTTTCAATATGTCAATTTATATCTATTTCTGATCAGACTAAAGTTCGTTCATCTTTCTATATTTGGAATTAGAATTTAAAATTTTGGTATTTGTAACTATACTAAATATTAATATTAATAGTACCATTTTATATATAGTTTTAAACATTTTGTAGCTCATGTTAAACATAAAATATACAAACAAAATAAGATAAGATAAAAGAGTAATACAAACCTGACAAAACTGAGAGAATAGGTATCTATGAAGAGAAGTGTTGAAAGATGTAATACCATTAACATGACCATTGTTTAATCTCTCTTTACGAACTAACTCATCAAATACAAGATCATGTTTGGTTTTATCTTCCATAATCCCAATATAATAACCACCAACAACTTTAATTTCTCTCCCAACCACAACATCAATCTCTAAATAATCTCTTAAGAATCCTTCAATCATAACTTGTGGAAGATCATCACTCACACCAATTTTCTTACCACCTTTCTTTAAAACTTGGAACATTTCGAAACCGACGTCCTCCAGAAAGAATTTAGGTAAAACCGCTCTCCCTGCTCTGAAACTATCTTTTTTAACCCCAAAGAAACTAATCATAACCATAACTTTAATACTCATCTCATGACTCATCAAACTTATCAAAGGATAAAGAATGAAGAGTAGAAATGACCTTATTACCCCTCCCGCTTCGAATGCTACTAGCATGTAGTAAGAAAAGAGAGAGTTTGATTTCAGAAGAGCTCCTTCTACATTGAAAATCAATGTATGGTTTGATAGATCAGATTGAAGAAGACTTGAAGGACTTTTTTGGTATTTTTGTTTCGGATTTCGGTTTCGCCGGAGTATAAACCGGTAAAAAAGTAAGACTATTGATTGAAAAATTGAAAATTTTGAAGGCATTTTTTTGTGTATATGTTTCTTTCTTTTGTAGTTTGGTTTTAGAAATTGCATGCCAAAGAAGAATTGAGATGGTTTGTTTATATAGCAAGACCATGTTGAAATTACCCTAAAACGTGTTAAGTATTTACGAAAATGCCATTGATTGTTAACGTAGATACAACCTTGCATGACAATAACATTAAATGAGATTATCAAGTGGACCATGTGAATAGTATATTTGAAAAGTATACGCGTCAGTGTAGACTCAAAAAAGAGTATAAGTCAAAGGTTTTTATTATCTTTTTAATATTTTGGTTTATAATTGAATTAGTCATTTGATTATTTAAGTAAATTGCATCTAACTAACGAGGATCAAGTGATTTAATAGTTGTGTCATCGATGTTAAGTTGTTACCAGAGCAAGATTTGAATTTGACTATTCGCATATTGAATGCATTTTTTTATTTATAAAGTTTGGATTACTGAGTCGATTAGTTATAACTCAGAAATTAATGCGACAAAAAAATAAAATATCTAGAATTCAACAATTTAACTTGTTTATGATATAATAAACTAGTACTAAAATATATTTTTATATGCAAGTGAATATATACAACACATAAGAAAAGTTCATGTAGTAATCACGTATTTGGATGCTCTATTCAAATATGAAAAACGTTTTTTATATATATCAAAAACTAATTTTAATAAATTAACTTAACGGTTCGTTATGATTTAAAGATCAAAGTAACAAAAAAAATATTCAATTAAGATATATAAAACCTGGTTTGTTTTTTTATAACCTTTAACGAATATTAAAAATCTAAAAAGTTTTATACTTTTCATAAAATATTTTAAAATTTGCAACAAAATCTCTTCTATATCAACATTAATACCCTTTTATTTTTTAAAAAATGTCTATTTATTTCAAGAAAACATATGTTTTAATTTAATGAAAATATACTTTAGATATTGATATTCTTATGGTTTCACTTATTTGTACTCTAGATCGGTTTTAGTAGTAAACTTTTTAATTTGTTTGGAATAGCAAATTCAATAATCAAAACGATTGTAGGATCCAAGATATAAAGAACATTAGAGCCACAAACAAAAACGGTCAAAGGTGTTACAATTATTATAAAATTTTAAATAGAATATTAAATTGGGGAGTTAGCTAATTAAAATATTATGAGTCAAAGTTAGATTTATACATCTACGTACGTGACTTCAAGTCATTCAACTTGTATGAGTTGTGTTTTATACAATATATGTTTTCTTACAAATTAAACAAATAATAAAATATTTGATAGAGATCCATTTAACAGTGCGTATTATTCTCATAGAAAGTTTATTTCTTTATTTTACTTTTCAATTATACTATTATATATTACAAGTTGGAATATTTTCATTAAATGGTTAAAAAAGTCCAAACATTATTTTTCGTAATTTAAAACTTATGATGGAAAAAGAAATCATAAGACTTAAGATAATGATTTGATGTAATAAGATAAATTTGATTTTTTTATTTTATCATCTATCGCTTTTAATTTATTCGAGAATGAAAAATTAAAGGGTCCACTTACATATAAATCAAAACTAAATTAGATTATCTTGAAACAACCAAGAAAAGAAAGAAAAAAAATTGATAAAAAAACAAATCTTTTATATCAACAAAAAACTGCCCTACAAATATTACCATATCTAAATATTAATTGGTAGAAGGATAAAAATTTAATTGTTGGTCCAAAATAATTGTTAATCAAATGAATGTGGTCCAAAAAGGTTAAGATCCAACTAATATCTTACGAATTTTATATAATCCCAAATTAATTCCATTCTTTTAAGAGAAAAACATTATCAATTTATCATACATATGAGATTCCAATATTAGAAAGAACAAGCTTATGTGCACGCAAAAAATAAATCAATTAGATGTTGATTTATGTATTTTATTCCACCGAAATTAGATTTCACATAATTGTGTTATCTTATATTATAAAAACTATATATAAATCGATCTTTTTGTATATATAAAAATAAGAAAAAAACTATAAAATATTTTTTTACCATATATCGTACTTTTTATTAATTATATAAAAAGATCTTATGGGTTTATACACCAATACGATAAATAAATACAAAAAAAAGGAAAACTAAGTTGCGGTTGTGAGCAAATTTAACTAGAAGATGAATAGAGGCACTATATAAAATTAGGGAGTGTTTTCAAACAAATATTTTGTATGAATTAAAGTGATTTGAGTTTTAGTGAGTTTGTAGGTTATTTAAGGTGACTTAGAAAAATCCATGTAATTTGTTTTAAAATTCTCTAAAATCTCACCTAAAACCATGTAAATTAAGATTTTGTATTTTTAACTAAGAAAATCCACTGAAATACCATTAATCATCCGAAATTCAAATATTTTCAATAACAGTAGATTTCATGAGACTTTTTAAAAATCACTAATTCAATAACAGTGGATCTCGTAAGACATTTTAAAATTTTGTTTGAATAACAGTGAATTTGTCATTTTAACATAAATTATTCCAAGTTTCACATTCAATACACCCTTAAAAGTAGGGGTGGGCGTTCGGTTTTTGGTTCGGGTTCGGTTCAGATAATTTGGATTTCTGATAATTCGGTTAGGGGAATATAGGAACCGTTCGGGTTATCTAAAAATTCGGTTCGGATCCGTTCAGGTTTGGATCGGTTTTTTCATTTTTACTAGGATTCGAAATGGAACCGTAACTCCAAAATATCCGTAAAAAATTCAAATTATCCGAACAACTTAGCTAAAATCCAAGTTAAATAAATCATAAATCCAAAATATCGGATAAAACCCCCTAAATATCCTAGTTACCTTACTAAAAATCTATTTTTTCTACCTAAAATCCTAACTATCCGATCACAATTACATATATATACGAATTTTTCGGTTATACTTTCAAGTTTTTGTTTGGTTCGGGTTCGGATCTGGTTTTTCATATTGAGATATATAGAAATCGTTCGGATAATTTAGAAGAACTTTTCGGTTCGGTTTCGGTTTTTTGGTTTCGACTCTTATTTAAAATTTATGTGAATAATTTGAATGATGCTAAAAAATGTGGGGATGGTATAATAATAAAGACAGTTGAATTGCATTGAATGCTAAATGAGTCGGGAACACGTTTAGAGGTGTGCGTGGGCGTGGGATAAGGATCTCTCTTTTACCTTAAAAGTTATTTTATTTTCTTAGTCAAACTGTAAAATATTCATTCTTTTGTTTTTTTTAATATATAAAGATTAACTGTCGGTTACAATATTGTTAAATTAATATACATCTCTTACAGTTTTATTAAATAAGTATACATCTGTCGACAAAAGAAAAAATAATTATACATCTTTTACAATATTATTAAAATGAATATACATTTTTAGGAAATATCCAACTTTTAACATTTGGAAAAGTTAAAACATACATTTTTAGACTTAAGATAAGTGTTACCATCGAATATACCAAAATTTTTGGTTAAACCTAAAACATTGTACAATCTTTGATAAACATAATAACATTTTCGATTTTGAATAAATACAAATTTAATAAATTTGTATTTGAAAAAAGCTCGATCAATAAACTAGACCAATATGATAGATTTTTCTTTGAATGCAAAACACAAGGTAACTATATATATATATATATATATATATATATATATATTATTTTATGATTTAAGAGTTTTGGGTCGAAGTCAGTATATTTTCTTAGGACGAAATCCAAACCATATATATAATTCTACAAAAGAGAACAGCTATCTCCTAACGTAAATAGAATTCATGACCTTGTAGACTCTTATGTTTTCAGGATATAGAAAATTAATCACTAAACTTATTCATCGTTGAAAACGTAACTATATATTCTCAACGATATATTCATCTAGATCAATTCACATAATAAATCATGACTCATAAGTTTGATGGGACACAAATCCAATTATATTTTTCATGAAACACAAATCGAATTAAATAGTTGAAATGGTTTGTGTTATTACCTTATGTATGTGATGGTCAAATCATGAACACAATTATATAGCAAAACATAAGTAGTTTTGATAAATAAAAAAATAAACATCTATATTTACATATTTTTTTATTATAATTTGATTTCATGCATCTATATATTTACGCATTATAATTTTTTTATTATAGATAGTTTTGGAATATTTAAAAACAAATAAACGGAAAAGGAAGAACAAAACAATTCAAAAAATGAAGAAAGAGTTGACTTTGAGCAACATGGTTCTATGGATTATACATAAGAAAGCTTGAAGTTGAAGATGATTTTGGTTATAAATAATTAAGCATTTGTATGTTAATTTTAATGCATGATCCGCGCAAAGTGGATGTAACATGCAATGTACGTAAAATTGCCATTTCCATATAAATTGTAAGGTTGTACGTACGTACCTCCAACATTATGAAATCAAAAAGTTTTCTTATTATATCAATACAATATATACTTTTGTCAAACTTACACATGAGAAGTTTAACTAAAAAAAAGTCACTCTCTCTTTTCTCTTCCTATTTTATCTCTAGACTATTTTATCTGTAAAGCGAACTGGAAAAAATAGAAAATAGAAAGCCCCACCACAACTGATCACAATCTCCTGCACCGCAACTAGGGAATCTCCAATGACTCCAGTTCTGCGAGGTTCCTCTCCAACCCCACGTTCGACTCACCAAGACATGCAGCAATCTTCTCATTCTCGGATCTACAATCACATGGGATTATAGATGAAGCGTTGCTCAGACTGATCTCCCAAAATTGCGGCATCATTGGAGGAATATGGAGGCAGTTTTAAAGTTTTCGGAACGAAGAAATCAGTCTCTTGAACGGATCTGGAAGTCCTGTAAGGCCTTATACTACTTGAGGAGGAGTGGATCTGGCATAACTAGGCCACCCAACACCGTTGGGAGTCTAATTTGTCCTCATTTTCCTTTGGATGTTAAAGTTCACCGGATTTATTCTTTACGACATAAACACGATTGGTTTTCTTCCACCGCATGTCATCACTTTTTTTATGTGGTTTTCGGGTCAGTAACCTAACGACTTCTAAAGGCTGCCCAAAAACTCAGTCTTGTTGTGTCGTTGTTGTCTATAAGACGACGAATTTGCAGCAAGTGGCAACGGCTGTTCCTTAGGGTTTCCCTAAGGAAATTATGATTTTTTTTATTAAAACAGTTGCTTTGGTTTAACTAATTTGTAATTGGTTTAGTAAACCGAGCTGGTTTGAATTTTTTGAGTTTGGTTAAATGTTTGTATTGGACTAAGCCCAATTTGGAATGTAATGGGTCTAATCCGGATTGTTATTATTTTTAATTTTTAAAACTTTTTACAGAAAAATATGTACTTTTGTCATGAAATATTTAGTAGTACGTGATTATGATTAGACTAGTCATTTTTCACAATTTAACCCCCAAAAAAACCAAAACATTTCAAAGATATTTTTTTATATAATTATATATATTGTATTATTGAATGTTTAGTATGTGATCAATAGTTAATTTATCTATTTTTCAAAAAAAAAAATTTATATTAGTCTAAGTTTACTATTTACTATAAATAACACAAGAAAATAACTCAGATATTTTAAATTTAGAGTTGGTCTCCCTTTTTTTAGTTTACATTAGAAGATTTTTATTTTACAAAGTTGCTAGTTTTACCTTGTTTGTAGGATATTTTTGTCGGCTGAATTTGAAAAATGAATGCTTGTGTCAGAAAAGTATAATGGCAGTTGGATTTTTCAGAATTGAATTGGTAAAGCTGTCTTTTCAGTATTTGTTAAAAGTTATTTTCGTAGTTGTGAAAAATTTATTAAGAAAGATGAGTCTTTTTCATAATCAAGATAAAAAATATATATATATTTATACAATTGAGGAAATTCTTCAATTTTGTTAGGTAACAAATAAATTTTTGAAGTAATTACCATTCTCTCCATAAATTCGATAATAATGATACCAATGATGAAGAGAATAAGCTAAGATTTTGGTTTGTGTTTTTTTTTCACGAAAGAACGTATTCCTTTATTTATTGATTATGCAAATACATCGAGTTAATCTACACACCAATAAGGTAAAAAAATGTTAATAGAAGAAAAAATTCGATTATGATCTTTCGATCGTTTAGCTAACATATATGTCATTGCTTTACTCTTCTGTGGCTGATGTACCAGCTTGAAATCAGGGTAGTAAACTATGAGATTAGAAAACTCTTTTAATTCTGTTGCGAACGCTGGCCATTCCGATGGTGTGAGCACCATTTTTGTCAACTCGATTTAGTCAGTAATGAAGAGGCTACAGTATCTTGCCTTTGCTTTCAGCGCCGACATAGCCCATATTAGACTACGTAGTTCCGTATGTAAGGGTGATGGCCAGCGATAGAAACCCTTCATACCAAGAATATCCACACTAGCATCCTCTAGTTGTAACACCCACCCAACACCACAAAATCGATTCTCCTGATTCCATGATCCATCAATGTAACAAGCTACTGGTGTGTCAAGCTGAGTTGACTGATTTGGATTTATGCTTCGCGCGATTTGATGGTGATTTGTATGGTGTTGTGTATTATTAGCTAGAGACCAATCTCTAGATTCCTCTTGCGCAAGACGCACTATATCCGGTGGAGCATGACGCCTCCCCCCTATAAATCAATGTGTTCCGCGCTTTCCATATAAACCATACCAACCAAATGAAGAGCGGGGTCGACTCCTCTCTATGAGCTGCCGTTGATCTCGCCAATTAAAGGTGATCCATGTTCTCCAATAAGTTGGTTGATGGTGGAGCACCATTGGGGAATGATACATTTATGAGTGTCCAACATTGCCTAGCAGGTGAACATGTAAATAGAACATAATTTATTGATTCGTCCTGCGAACAACAGCACCTGACAGCACTTGGCATAGAAACAATTTTATCTTTGATGGTGCATTAAAACTCCAAATTTTCTCCTTCAACCCGTTAAGAGAGGGTTTCTGGAGGAGGAGAACCCGATGCTCGTCATTTGATACTAAGAAATCATTTCCTGATTTAATAGTATATTTACCAGATTTTGTGAAATTCCAACAAAATTCGTGCCCTATCGATCTCGATGGCATAATGATGAAGACAAAAATTACATCATCAGGATAAAACAATTGCGCCACTATAGATCTATTCATGTATTAGTGTGCGGTACCATTAATTCAGAGACTTGCATATCCATGTTGATATTAGTGTCTCTAGGTTGAGGGACGGTTTGTAATATTATATCACAAATTTTATTTTCTTTGGCTAACGATGATATTATATAATATATGTTCATATATTCGATTTGGTTCAGTTCAATTTTTTTTTCTTTCAATTTAGGATAGTTCATATATAGGAAATTAAGATTCATTGGTTACTTTCAAAATTTGGTTTAGATTTGGTTCGGTTCATAAAATTTTGTTTTAGTTCAATTTTAATTTCCATTATTCGGATAATAGATTTCAATATATGTTTGAGCAATTCTTTCAATTGGTTATGGTACCCGTTTGGATATTTCGCATTCTATTCGATTTTCAACCAAAATTTTTTGATAAATTTGGAATAAATTTTGTTTTAACTAATAATAATATTTTGTATTTTAAATGTGTCATTGAACGATTTCTATATTTCAACAAAAATATTATTTATTTTTCATCAAAATTTGGTTAACTCGGATAGTTTGTTGTGATTCATAAAATTTAGGTTCGATTCTAGTTATCAGAATAATAGATTTTGATATCTTATATTTTGTTTCGATTCTTCGGATATCGGTTATTTTGCCTACTTATAATTCAAATAGTAATGTAGGGAAAGCAAGAAACATGAAACATAACAACTAAAACTAACATTGACATCAACATTAACAATCACCAAACATCATCATCATTAATCATAAGCTAAGGACAAAGAAAGAGAAGAGACTCATTCATAAGAATATATACAAACAAAAACAAGTGAGCATAAGAACATATCAAAAGAAACAACAATAAAGTGATTTTCAAGAAATTTAAGAACAAAAAAACACAACATAAGTTAGATTACAATAATAAGACTCATTTGATAACTTCTCTTGTGTTTTCTTCATTGTCTGAACCTGAAACTCTCTTCCTCATATACCTAAAATTTACACACACACAAAAATACTCATCAATTAAAAGAATCTGCTCTGATTTCTCTGTGTTCTTGTAAGATAAACCTCACCTTAAAGAAGTAATTGGACTTGAATCAATTCTCTCTCTTGGAGCAAACTCATTGTAAAATTGAACAGAGACCATATGATTATTTGGTCCAGGAGAATTCTTTGAGATCAAACTTGAACTGCTTGTAAAGAACCCTAATTAAAATTGAGAGAAGTTTAATGAGATAACAAGAAGCAATACCTAATTAAACATTTGATCAAAGATATCCAAAGCTAAATGAGAAGTGTATGATTTACTAAAGAACCAAACATTACACAAAGACAAGAGATTGTAGGTTACTACTCAAAACTATGCAAAACCAAATCAACATAGCGATTTTCGAGTTACTCGAAGAATAAGAAGAAAAGCAAACTCAATAATACATTTAATCAAAGATCTCTAAAGCTAAATGAGAAGTGTGTGATTTGCTAAAGAACCAACATTGCACAAAGACCAACATATTGATTTTCGAGTTACTCAAACACGAAGAAGAAAAGCAAACTCAATAGAACATTTAGTCAAAGATCTCCAAAGCTAAATGAGAAGTGTGTGATTTGCTAAAGAACCAACATTGCACAAAGACAAGAGACTAGGTTACTCAAAAACTATACAAAACCAAATCAACATAGCGATTTTCGAGTTACTCAAAGAGGAAGAAGAGAAGCAAACTCAATAGAACATTTACTCAAATATCTCTAAAGCTAAATGAGAAGTGTGTGATTTGCTAAAGAACCAACATTGCTCAAAGACAAGAGACTAGATTACTCAAAAACTATACAAAACCATATCAACATAGCGATTTTCGAGTTACTCAAAGACGAAGAAGAAAAGCAAACTCAATAGAACATTTAATCAAATATCTCTAAAGCTAAATGAAAAGTGTGTGATTTGCTAAAGAACCAACATTGCACAAAGACAAGAGACTATAAGATTACTACTCAAAATTTTGCAAAACCAAATCAACATAGCGATTTTCGAGTTACTTAATGAAGGAAAAACAAAAAAAGCAAACTCAATATGATGATTGAAATATACCTTGAAAGATTAGGAAGAACAAGAAAATAACAGTCACTATCATAGCCAAAATGCTACTATATGGAGATGACTTAGCTGCTTTCATTCTTCTTAATGTTTTCATTCTTTCGATTCTAGCACGCTTTCTCAATGCGAGTTCTGTGATTTCCTTCATCAAATTCTGATCATTTGCACTCAATGATGGACCTTTAGGAGGTCTTGGTGGTTTCTTTGAAGGTAGCTTTTTCGACTTAAGATTATCGAATTTTATGCCTGAAAGATCCAAACTTTGACTGTTTCTTTCTCTTCTCTTACCATTTTGCATTAAAGGGTTTGTTAATTCATCAGAAGAAACCTTTTCAGATCCATCAAAACTCGAACGTCCACTCCAAACATTACTACCATCTTCAATATCTACTAAATCAAGATCTTCCTCTTCCATTGAAACTATTTGATCCATCTAAGTTAGAATCTTCCTCAATTTTTTAAAATCCTCCTAATATATATAGCAAGACAATTTCATCAGAGAAACTAAACAAGATTAGAGAAAGTACTAATTCGATTTAGCTTAGACTATAACATGATTTTGATATTTTGTTAATTCCTCTAATTACAGAGCAAGAAAAGTTAAGAAATTTATAGGAAACAAACACAAGTTAAACACATTTTTGAAAGAAAGAAACAAAACTATCTAAAAAAGATTTCAAATTTTTAGGAAACTTGAGAAGAGAAGATCCAATTTTCATTTAGACAAGAAGAAACCCAGAAAAGCTTTAAAAATCTTACGGATTCAAGCATAATCTGTGGAAATGTAGAAACCCATGGATGCTGTAAGGTACGAGGAAGAGAAAAAGGAAGAACTTTGAATCCAATTTTGGGAAAGGAAAAGAGAGATTTATCCAATCAAAAATTAGGGTTCATATGGGTAAGAAAATGACTTTTTTTTTCTTTGTGTGACTTTTTTTTTTAATATATAAATAGATAAACAGAACAGACAAGAATGTTTTTTGGATTTTTTAATGTCCGAACGAAAAATTTAAATTAGAAAAAGTTGGTCTTTTTTGACTTTTTGATTGTTTTCTTTTCAATATTTAAAATTCTTATAATTAGGAAACCAAAATATATAAATCAATATAATAAACCAAAAATCAATAAGTTTTTTTTTACTTTCTTTGTTGACATTTTAAATGTTTTCTTTTCAATATTTTAATTATTATAATTAGGAAACCAAAACATATTAATTCATTTTTAAGTAAACCAAAAATCAATAAGTTTTTTTTTTGTCAAACAATCAATAAGCTTCTTTAATTAGAAGAAATTGGTCTTTTGACTTTTTAATTGTTTTCTTTTCAATATGTAATAATTTTATAATTAGGAAACCAAAATACATAAATCAATGTTTTTTGTAAAGTAAATCAAAAGTCAATAGGTTTGTTTTTTAACATTTTGACTGTTTTCTTTTTAATATTTTAATTATTATAATAAGGAAACCAAAACAAATTAATTTATCTTCAAAGTAAACCAAAAATCAATAAGTTTCTTTAATTTTCTAACCTTACTAGCATAATCTTCTTATTTAAACTCCATGCTTATTTGAAACTTGAACATACTTCTAGAGTGATAAAATCTGCATATCACACCAATAATTTCATAAATTACATATATATATCCAAAAATAACCAAAACTTCACAAATTTATTTTTTTTAAATGGTGAAATACTCTTATAATTTACAAAAAAAAACAACTTACTTAGTAGAAATTTGGTCCTTTCCCACTTCATTTGTTTAAACCTTTATCTTCTTTCCTTTGAAAGACTACTTCTTATATTTTCATCTTAGTCCTTGCATATGTTTATATAATAATCATAAGTAAGAAATATAATTTTATTCAATGAAAGTTCTAAAAAATTGAAATATACATCACCTTGACCATGCCCATTACAAGTCTTCTTCTATATGAGTTCCAAGTGCACCTGCAACATATAGCAAAAAAGAGTTAGTAATTCATATTACATTATGGTAAATATGTAAAAATTTTATCATATGTAAAATTTATAATTTATATAGAAATATAAAAATTAGAAGATATTTTGATTCCTAAATAAGAAGATTGAACATTTTTCAAAAAAGCATTTTTCTTGTCAAACGCATTTGAAACTAAACAATTTTCATTAACGAAAAACAGGTTGAACATAGCACCTCTAACGATCAAAAGACAGGATTCCACATTCTGTTAGTTCTTACAGTTATTTAAATCATCTAATTTCTTATTTATTCGACAAAATCAGCTTCTATGAAAAATGTTCAATCTTTCTATTTAGAAACCAAAACAACTTATAATTTTTAGATTTATATATAAATTATAAATTTTACATATTATAGGGGAAAAATAACTTAACTTTTTTTTTTTGGTAGTGGTAATCTTTTTGTCCATAACACAATGCTCAGATCTTTAACA
>OVBE01007072.1:0-18946 GCA_900406425.1 Iberis pinnata | reverse complement strand
ATTATAAGTCTTGGAATAGGAGACACAACTGAACCAATTCCAGAAGTGATCACTTCTAATTCCATTTTCTCGCATTCTGATTTTATTTTCCTTATGATTCTTGAACTGTTCTTGTTTAGTTTTGATAAGCAAAGACCATAGTTAGCTTTAGTAATGTGTTGAGAGTTGTTTATATGTGATCAATGCTTGTTTGTTTTAGTTATGTGTTAAGTTGGTTGTTGTGATCAATGGTTGTGGTTTGTTAGAACAACAAGTAAACAAGTAAGTGATGTATGTGATTTAGAATTTTGGATTGAATTTCTAAAAACTAAAAAATTAACTAAGAAACCTTACACAAATCCAACTAATAATCCAACTTTTAAACAAAAGTCCTTAACAAAAGTCCTACACATTTTTATTAATATATTAATCTAAGGACTCAAGAATTAGTCCCACCAATGTGGATGCTCTAAGACCACCTCCATTGGAGGTATTTAATAATTTCTTAGGGAGTAGCTTAGCATATTTAAAATTAAAAAATAAATATAAAATGGTTAATAAGTTTAGCATTGGTGCTTAGAGCATGTTTATGGGTTGACTTTAAACGGGTCCTTATATAATTTTGGCCCAAAATTAAAAAAAAATTGAACAAAATTGAACGGACGTATGTTAATGTAGGTCGACCCTTTTGGGTCCTTCTTGCCACTTGGATCTTTTTGATTGGCTTTTTTTAATATTTTGTTCGTAACTAGTTGTTTAAATATAACGGACGTATCTTTTTGTTTTTAACTAGTTGTTTAAATAATTTTTTTGTTTAAAAAATTGTAAATGAGAATTTTTTTTTCTTTTTATACAATTTTTTAAAGGCTTGGTTTTCGGGTATTCGGTTCGGTTCCGGATCTTCGGATCTTAAATTCGAATACCCAATTGGTACTTTCCTAATATTCGGTTTGGTTCAGGTTCGGTTCCAGATCGGTTCTGGATCAGTTCCGGGTATTTTTTGGTCAACTGTTGACTTTTTTTATTCATGATTTTTTAATTCATGATCTATGGCAAAAATTCGGATCTGATTGATAATTTTTTTAAGGCTTGGTTTTCGGGTATTCGGTTCAGTTCCGGTTCTTCGGATCTTAAATTCGAATATCCAATTGATACTTTTCTAATATTCGGTTCGGTTCAGGTTCGTTATTGTCAGTTCCGGATATGAGAATATCACCAACCAAACAATTGAAACAATTGCTCGTCGTAAAGAAGTCCGGGATCCACATACCCGAGATATTCCAAATTATGTGTAATTTTTAAGTTTCTATATCAATAATCAAATTTGTGTTTCATTTCTTATGACAATTTATAAAATTATGTTCAACTTAATTTTGACAATTCGTCTTAAAAAAATAAAAATTCACCTAAGAAACCTTAAAAAATCCCACCAATAATCATACCTTTTAACAAAAGTCCTAAACATTTGTCCTAAACACTTATATTAATAAAGTACTCTAAGGACTCCATATTTTTTCCCTCCAATAATAATGCCCTTATACAAGCATTTTAAGGACCAGATCCTTAATGCCACGTGTTGGCATGACCACATGCTGACTTTTTTTTTTCCTTTTCCTTCAACGATCAAATGTTTTTTTTTTCTTCTTTTTTTTAATGGTTTTTTATAGGGTTGTGAAAAAAACCGAACCGAGTTTTCCAAACTGAATCGAAGATTTCACGAACTAAACCGAGATATGTATAGAAAATTGATCGACACAAAATGAAATTTTCAATTTCGGTTCTTGGTTCGGTTCGGTTCTAAGTCGGTTCCGGGTATTTCAGACCCGAAATTCAAAAATATACAAAATTTTTGGTTCGGCAATATTCAATTGTAATGTTCAGTTCGGCAAAAAAGGAATTTTTAATTTTGGTTCTCGGTTCAATTCGGTTCGATAACCGATCGGTTTATTTTTTTGTTTATTTATTATTATTTTTTAAAAACTCAAAAACCGATAATAATCAAAGAACCGGAAAACCAAAAAAAATAACTTAAAATTAACCGAATAAACCAAACTTCAAAAACAAAAATCGAACCTTAAACCAAAAATCGATCTTTCGGGTATTCAGTTCGGTTCTGGTTTTGATTGTATGCAATGAATTGCATGTATGTTTCATCTTTAATTATTATTTGTGATATGTAAAATATAATATAAAAAATTTAAAAAATTAAGAATATAAAATTGTTTAATTTAAATGTAAAATATAATTTATGAATTGAAATATAATTTGTAAAATGAAATGTAAAAAAAAAAAAAAAATTTAAGCATCAAGGGTGTCTTACCATTGGAAGCCAAATTTTTTTAATTTTAACCCAAAGTTCCTTAACCATTAAATTTAATCAAAAAATGGTTAAGCACCTTCCATTGGTGCTTAGCCATTGGAGATGCTCTAAGAAAGTTAGAGAAAAAAAATTGGGCCTAGTGGGCTTTTACATGTTAATTTTACAACCATGTCCACATATGAGTAAAAACGAGGAAGTATCTTTGGAGCCAACACCAATACGCACAACGATTGAAATATGTGAACCGCCTCAAGAATTTGATACAACCATGAGTAGTAAACTAACAGAAACAAAAAATTTAAAAAGACAATAAGACATCCACTTAATAAACAAGGAAAAAGCAAGTTACAAGATGTATGGGAATCAATCAGAGAGCATGTAATACTGTGCACAAAATATACCAAACCACTTTGAATGGATGTATGCAAAGGAGTGTTGGCAGTTACAGAGCAGAATAACAGAAACAATGATGTTAATTAATAGTGACTAGTCTTTCATACTGCTATGCCTTAATCTAGTGAAAAACCACATTTTCGACCTTCTTCATTGTTATAAGGCAGGTAGTATTTCCTTTGGGAATTTCTCAGCTGGGTATCATCACATCACTTATTAGAAATCTAGACTGTGATCGAGAAAACGAGGCATATTATATATATATATATATATATATATAGCTTCTACTCTCTTACCTCCTTATTGTTGCATTATTTGTACGTGTGCTCACTTGTGATGCATGACATATAGCTCTTTTTCATTGCAAATCAAAGTAGTAACATATCATGTTCAACTCCTTAATCACACTCTCATCTTTTGCAAACATGTTTAGAGTTCACAAACATCAATAAATTTGCGCAGATTGACAAATCTATTGAAGTCTAGTGGTTTAGTGAATATGTCAGCTAGTTGAAACTCTATGCTCACATGATCCACCACAAAAAAACTTGTCCTCAACTAACTCTATAGAATGGTGTCTTATATCGATGTGTTTTGTTCTAAAATGATTCACTAGATTCTTGGAGATGTTGATTACACTCTGATTATCACAATGTATCAACATTGGTTTGGAAAACGGCTCCTAAGTGCAATATATTCAGCTTCCGCTGTTAATAGAGACACACTGTTGTGTTTTCGACTCATCCAAGATATTAGACTTTTCGCCAAGAAAAAACCTCCTCCACTAGTGATCTGTCTTCCATCCAGGCTACCAGTTTAGTCTGCATCAAAATACCCTGCAAGATTTGGATTGTTGTCTCTTGTGTACTAAAGTCTCAGACTAGATGTCCCGTTAACATACTTGACAATTCTTTTCAATGCCTTAAGGTATGTCATCTTGGGTTGAGCTTGGTATCTGACACACACACCAACACTTAAACTAATATCTAGATGATTTGCAGTGAGATATAACAAATTCCAATTATACCACGATAAAGCTTCTAGTTTACATCTTCTCCCTTTAGCTTGGGTAGCCCACAAACTAACTCATCATTAACTAATTTAACCAGTATTATGACATTGACATGCCCCAATTTTCTATGCCAAATGTCTAGTTGAATTGGTGATGTGATTGTGAAGCACTTCTTAGTTGGTTTCCACATGTGGCAGTTACTGCCTGTCCTGATCCCTTGAAGTTTCATATCTCCTGACTCATCCATAGCTTGATATTCCTTCTTTGTAAATGTCACAGCTAAACCTTTGTCACACTGTTGACTAATGCTTATAAGACTTGCTATAAGTCCTTCACCAAGTATACATTATGAAGTTTGGGATTACTATCACCACTTGTATCACCTATTCCTCTGATCTTTCTTTTCTTTTCCCACCAAATGTGACATTTCCAATGTTAGCAACCTCAAATCCTTTAAGAGCCCTGCTTTTCCAGTTATATGTTTGGAACAACCACTATCTAAGTACCATGTACTTCCTTGTTCAGTCTGTTGAACTATTTCTAAGGTCAGTTCTGAGTAGCAGTACGTGAATTCCTTCGTTACCCAGACTTTTTCTCTGTAACGTTTATCAACATTAAAATCAGGCTAGTGAAGGACTTAAAAAAATCCTTTCATTCCACCAATAAAATATTATCTTGATATGACCTTTATCTCTATAGTAAGTACATCTCTTGGGTGCCTTAGTAATGTTTTTCTCCTGAAATGCTGAAATTGATGATTCATAACCTTTGTCCCAGAGCTTTCTCCTTTGTATTTCATTACATGTGTCAATTTGACCACTTCCTTATCATGTCCCACAACCGCTTTGAGAAAATTAGTTGTATTAGTTGACATACCTTCACATCCCCGTCCGCAATTCATAGTACCATCTCTTCCTAATGTGAGTAGTTTGTCTAGATCCTTGATTCCTTTTGAGGCATTTCGACATGCTTCAACTGTTCCCATAGCTGATGTTGCAACATCTTTGTTTTCTTTTTTTTCTTCTTGTAGCGCAATCCTTAGAATATCAATAACCTCCATTAGGGTTTGATGCTCTTGAGTTAGTGATAAATTTTGATTCTTGGACTGCAACATACTATCATATAAAATTTTCCATCAAACAAAGATACTTCAACATCATAATCTGAGTCAGATCCTTCTTCGATGATTCCAACGTAAGCCACCAAATTAAGCATCTCTTCTTCACTGTCATCACCAGAATCAAAGTCATCACTCTCATTATCTTGGCTCATAAATGACTTCTTCTTTCGCTTTTGTAGGTTCACACACTCATATTTCAAATGACCGAAAACATTGCATTCTTAACACTCCAAAGTTTCTTTCTTTTTAAGAATTGGGCAAGTGTCCATATCCTTTATACTTATGAAAATGAACATCATTTATGCGATACCCTCTGTCATTGTCAATTTTGCTCTCAGGCTTACTTATGTTTGGTGTTTCTTGCTGCTGCCCACGGTCAAACTTCTTAAAGTACATTTTGACAATAAGACCAACAACATCTTCAAATGATTATGGTGTCTGTTGTTCAGATGTTGTGAAGGGACCACCTTTCTTTTTCGGTTCTTCTTGTTTGATTTCCAACTCACATGCTTGCATCATACCAACTACTTGTTCAAATGAAATTTCATCAGAGTTTTGAGCTACTTAGAGTGTAGATTTGTGAGATTGGTACTGATCTGGTAGACATCTCATAAACTTTTTGACAAGTTTTCTTTGTCCTTGTAGTTTTTTCCCAGTACATCTGATGCATTAACTATTTATGACAACTTCCCACTTAACTCTTCAACACTTCCATCTTCTATCATCTTAAGCCTTTAAAATTTAGAAGCCAGTAAGTCCACATAAGTTCTTCTCACATCATCAGTTTCTTCGTACGTTGCTTGAAGGATATGCCATGCCTATTTTGATGTTTTCATCTTTGACCTTGTTTGAATTGGTCTTTAGTGAGTGAGCACCTATTGTTGATAATGCTTTTGAGTTGTATTTTGACTTGAGTGTTTCAGCTTCAGTCCACTCATTGGATTCTCTAACAACCCATTTACCATCTTCTCTTTTCTTCTGAGGTACCGTCCAGCCTGTGGTTATTACCTTCACACATCTTCATCAGCACTTTTGAGAAGTTCACATATTTGAACTTTCCACCATCCGAAATTATCAGGATCCAATAACATATATCTTGTCATTGGTAGTTGAGTGTTCTCCATTTCTTGCCACAAGATCTTCACCTGTTTGCGAAAGAATAAATCTCATTCCTCAAATGCCTGCTCTGATACCAATTGAAAGTTTGAAGAACATAATGTATATCACAAAAATAGACTTTATTCCCAAAGGTTCTCAAAAGCAATTACAAAATTTATTTATCTACTTGTAATATAAGATATTCTTCCAATTCACTTATATGTTTCAGACACCTAAACTTGTTCTTTCACACAAGATCTCTCACAAACTCTCTTCAATAACTTTTTAACCCTAACCCAGAACAATCAAGACAACTTAAAAGTGTTGAAGTTCTTTCACACTTTTAGCCATTTATATACTAACCCAAAACCTTAATGATCCCTTTCCTTTTTCCCAAACTTTCCTGTTTCTTTTTCTTGGAAATTTCCACATCCATTGTTTCCTTTTCTGCTGCTTCCCAACTTTCCATTTTTGCAAGCCTCTTCTGACTTTGAAATGACGTTTCCACGCACGTTGCTCCAAGTCATGCTTCTTCTCAGCATATCTTCTGCTTCTACACAGATGACTAACATATATTACGAGTTAAATCAAGGTGATGTTAAGACTACATATCTCCATGGAGACTTAGAAGAAAGGATTCACATGGAACAACTGGAAAATTGAAATCTGGAAACGAAATTGGAGAATCGACTTACTTCTTCTTCTTTCTCTGGATTGAAAACTAAAGTTTGTGCGGTTTGGGCTTTTAACAGTTTGGTATGTGCGGTTTCTGAAACCATTGAAATTTAGTTTATTAGTTTTTATCTGTTACTATAGATTAGGTGAGACCCCGCGCGATGCGCGAGTTTATATTTTTGTTAGTGATAAATTTTATATTAAATAAATAATTTATAATGAGACTTACAAAGTATATCTAATCTTTAGATGAATTAGGATATATAATTCAGACATAATAAAGTAATTCATTAACAATATTAGTGTTCATGCCACAAATGCTCAAATTGGAATTTGAATGTATTATTGTTCATGTTTTTCTTTCAAATGTTTCCATTTTGTAACTTGGTTATGTTTTCAATTTACATTGTGTCAATAAATTTAAAGGACAATAAAATTTAGGGAAGTTAACTTAACTAGCACACATTTTTGTACAAATGAGTAGAACCATACAAATCTTTTTTATTACTAGCATTTTTTAAATGCTTAGCGTGACCTTCTATTATGTTGTGACAAAAAACGTATTTACATGAATGCCATTCGCCACGTAGGAATTCGCTGAGATGTATTAATGAACAAAACCGCGATACAATTGAGTTATGGTTACGTTGCAGATGAGTTACAAAGCGCGGCTGAATTAAGAGAAATTGACTGAGTTACGGACATAAGTCAACCGCAAGTGACGACTTACTTACATAAATATGGCTGATTTATGTGTGAAAGGCTGAATTACGGTAATAAGTCCGCCTATGTGACGGCTTACTTACATAAATCTGGCTGATTTATGTGACAATGACTAACTTATGCACTCAAGTTACATCTGACTTATACTTCAGCGGGATGAGTTGTCCAAAATTTGACTGAGTTATAGTTATGAAATAGTTGAGTTATGTTTCGTCGGCTGATTTAATGATCATCGGCTGATTGAGTTATTAAATGAACGGCTGATTTATTGGATGTTTATACGGCTGAGCTACCTATACTCAGCCATAAATAGTTGGATTAACGTTAAACTCATCGTGTTTACGGCTGACCTACTAGCGAAAGATTAATTACTAGAATAGCATTCTTGCGACCGTTGATTTAGTTGACAATAGGGCTGACTTATGGTTTTCCAGCCTAATTACGACTGATTAACTAGCGAAAGATTAATTACTATAATAACATTCACTTTGCGACTGAATTACGTTGTATTTAATGGCTAATTTACTTAGACTGAGTTATGTGTTTGTATTACGGCTAACTTACGTTTTTGCCATGTCATGATCCATGTCATCAGTTCTTATTTTTCATGTAAAAAAACAAGTTACAACTTATCGATTATTCTTCAGTAATCATCTTCTCCATCTATCTTCTTCATCTTATTCTTTATATTTCTCTGGGAGGTTATGGATCGGGTACTTATTATTTCTGGTAACTAGGTTAAGAAAAACATATATGTATTCAACGTCGATGGTAGAGGATGTAGATTTCTGCTTATAGATGGGCAAACAACACACGAAGAAGTAGAAAAGTTGCTATTCGATGACTACGAATTGGATGAGTCGAGGCATCATATTTAATTGAGCTACATGTTCTCGAATAAAGATTTGAAAACAATGGCGCACGATAATCCACCAGTTTTTGTCTCTAATACTCAACAGTTGCAAGGTTTTCTAAGCATACGGAAAATGGAACCTATACGTCTTTGTGTGGATATTACATAGAAAAAAGATGGCGAAGTTAGTCCGAATGTCGGACCAATAGAGAAGAGTAAAATGTTATATAATTTTAGCTTAGGTAGAAAACACTCAGACATTGAATCTAATTGCGATGATTGTAGTGAGGGTTATGATGGTTCCGTTTCAAGGACAATGACAATGACTGCTATAGTAAAGTGGAAGGATAAAAAGAGAAAGCAAGAAAAGAAGATGAAGTGGTCGAAGAAGATGATGAATTTGAAAGCCAATTTGATATGTTTGAAGACTCAGATGGTGCGTCCTCTGAAGATGATAACTTCAGCTCATACGGTGAGTCTACAGTAGAAGACAAAGATTCAACGACGCTACCTCCAAAGAAGAGATCTCATAACTGGTCGATGAGCCAGTGCAATGGGAATCTAGAGGTTTTAAGGTTGGAGATGGATTTGCTACACCTTGCGGTAGGGCAATGAGACAAGATTAAATCCGAGTTGGTGAGATGACTGAAACTTCTTACATTGAGGGATCGATTTGATTTTAATGTACACGTATCCGATACGGATACATTGGTTGTTAAGTGTTGGATTACCCAACATTTTATGTTCGTATTTACAATTCAGATCATACATATTCTGTAACTGAGCGTTCTAATTGACCTAGAGAAGCAACACCGAATATTTTAGGACAATTGTACAGGGACTTTCTCGGCGACATTGGTCCGTCCGTTCTACCTGCGAGTTTAAGAATAGCTATCAATAAGCAGTTTGGTATAAAGGCATTCTTTTGGGCCGAGTTATATTAATGATTGCGCTGAGTTATATTAACGATAAGATGATTTATATTAACGTTAATGCTTAGTTATTTTAACATTAAAGCTTAGTTATTTTAACATTAAGGTTGAGTTATGTTTTTGATGTGACTGACTTAATTCTATGATGCAACTAACTTATTCGAATGGTCATGTGGACATATGCCATAATGGAAATCACATAGGATGCTGCAATATGCAATGGAAATTGATGAGGGAACACCTGAGATTGAGTTTGATAACTTGCCTTCTTACTTATACATCATAAGAAGGGAAAATCTAGGTACATTTGTGCGTCTTCAAATCGAAGAGTGTGAAAGATTCATGTATATGTTCCTTTCGTTTGGTGCGAGCATAGCTGGGTTCCCTTTCATTCACAAAGTTGTGATCGTAGATGGTATGTTTCTTAATGGGAAATACAAAGGAACGCTTCTCACAGCACTAGCTCATGATGGTAATGTTTCAGATTTTTCCAATAGCTTTCGTTGTGGTTGACACTGAAAATGATGAATAGTGGGAATGATTTTTTACGCAACTAAAAGTTGTGATTTCCGGCGAGAAGGATCTTGCGATAATCTCAAATAGGCATAAGTTGATAGGAAAAGTAATTGGGAATGTGTATCCGCTGGCTTCTCGAATAATTTGCATGTACCATTTATATAAGAACATTTTGGGACGGTACAAAGGAAAATATGTTTTTTGTCTGGTGAAGAAAGCGGAAAGATGTTTAAGGATGCCTGATTTTAATGCTTCTCCAGAAGATTGAAGAGATTAATCTTGAACTTCATGGCTACCTCCAAAGAGCTATGTTCGACTGTGGGCGCGTGTCCCTTTCCCAGGTGAAAGGTACAATTTTATGACTACGAACATAGCATAATCAATGAACAGAGCATTGTCAAATTCTAGAGGTCTTTACATTGCTCGACTATTAGAATCAATAGAGGATATGATGACCAGATGGGTTATTGATCGGAGAGAGGATGCTATATCGCAACAAACCACGCTTACTCCTGGTGTCGAGAAACCACTACAAGTAAGTCAACCATCAAAATTAATAAGTCATCCATCACAGTTCATATATCTGCCATATAATATCATAATTAAGCCATAACGTTTTATATTATGTATTGATAATTAATAATAGGGTCGTGTTGATGCCGCCAAACTGTTTACGGTACAATTTATTGATATTGATTGCACTGAAGTTAAATATGGTCATTCTTTGCATATTGTTAACTTGAATGTGAGAATTTTCACTTGCAAGCGTTTCCAACATGAGAAATTAACATGTGCACATGCAATCACAACTGCCGAGTACAAGAAAGTTTCTCGTATACCCATGTGCAGTAATTACTATTGCAACTCTTATTTGTTTAATGCATACGCTCAATCGGTTATGCCATTTAATTTAATGCATCAAGTTCCAGGAAACGTGGATAAACAAGTGTGCATGCCCCGTTTATTCGTCAACAACCAGGAAGACCTAAAAAATGATGAAATCTGGTTTAGAAGTTGCACTTGAGAATAAACGTTCAAGGAAAGAACACACATGTTGAGTGGGCATATTGTGAAAACTTGTCCTATGTAAATTGATTTATTTGAATGTTTTTATGATATGACTGACTTCTGATTTGACGATGACTGAGTTTGGTTTATCTATGGTTGAATTACTATTTACGAATGAGTTACGGATTAGAATTATTTTTATGCGGTTGAGATCGGGTTTAACTATAGCTGAGTTATGATTTCAATAAGACTGAGTTACTTATGACGGGTGATTTACCGATTGAAATGTTTTAGTTATATCAAATATTTTGAATATCAATCGAAGAGTCATGATTTTTCGTATTCCCACCTCTTGAATTTTTTTTACCTCGGTAACTTAATAAGACATCATAATCTCGTATTATGACCTAATAGCTGCGTAATATGACATGATAGATATCATCTAGAGCTTGACCTCGGTATTGTAATATCACATCATAGCTATGTAATACTATGACATAGTAGACATCATCTAGGGTTTAACCTCGGTATCGTAATATCACATCATAGCTGCGTCAAAATAAAAATTTTGCCTCAGTTATCAAAATTTCTCGATTTTAGTGCTCAAGTGATTATATATGGTCGAGTTCTGTTTGATAAAAGTTGGGTTATTTTTACAATACATGACTACTGTAAGAAGTAAATATGAAGATAAAAGTTTTTCCATATATAAATAACTAAATTACATCAAGAACTTAAATTACAAGATTACTTGTAAGTGTTATAAACAACTTTTATTTTACTTCCTATGTAGTAACGTGCTCTACATGTTGCCAAATGTGCATATAGTATGCTATTGGAACTATCAACACAAATCTTGTGCACTACATCAACTTGTGTCAATAGTACCACCAACATATTATGCACATATGGCAACATTTAAAGCTCGTTACTACATGGAAAATGAGATGTCTTATGGTTTAGAACAAAATTGTTTTTAGAACACTTACAACTTAACTTTAATTTACAACGTAACAAATAAAAACAAGACATATGAACAAGAACTGTATTCCATCCCCCAACAATTTATGAGCTTATGAGTTCCTCTTTTCGATGTTCTTCATGTGGTACCAGGGTGCAAGAGAATTTACCCAGCAGATCTCAACCTGGGCGTGGAAAGCGAGTGATCAGATGCTCAAGTCGTAGACGACTTGGGCAGAAGGTGAGCGCGAGCCGAGAAAATGAAGACTAAGTCGTGACAGTTCCAAGATAGGGGAAGACACCGAGATTGCAGTCCCCACAACCCGAGAAGATCGGAACAACCCGAGCAAGACGGAGGGGGATATAAAGCGAGAAGAGAGAGAGATTAAGGAGATCATGATGAATTATTTCTCGAACTAAGATTTAGATTTGACTATTTTTCTTTTGTATAAACATCGTTGAAATCAATAAAAATACACTTTTCCTTCTTTCGATTTAAGTTTGTGTTGCGACTTCTTTCTAATTTTTACAAGAACAATGAATTCCTCATTGAGATAGCGGTTTTAGCATCCGCAAATTGGTGTTGTCTCTGGGGAAAGCATAGTTCTTTAACGCAAGAAGGAAAACCGCAGCCAAATCTAACTACGCCATGACCAAAAACACATCAATACCATCTGACGGATATGCCAGCACGATCGAACACTCCTCCATTCCATACAATCCATGTCCGAGAAGCTGGAGACACAAGATGCCCTGAACATATCCTTGCTTGACAGGCTCGATCATATGGAAAAGGAGTCTGCGGACCAAACGAAAGCAATGACCAAACGGTTAGATCGAGCAACGTCTTCACAACACTGCTCCACCAGGACTTCCGCACGGCGATACCCCATCTTAGGACAACACTCCAGGAGGCTACGCTTCACTCCAACCCCGCTCTTAGTCAAGACGCGAGAACGCCGCACTAATACCACGGAGACCCCACCTAACAGAAACCTAGAGGGAGAACAATCCGACCAAAGAGATCACCAACCCAATGGAGAAACCGAGTAGCCGAGCCGCACCCCGAGCCTCGAGGCTTTAGAAGGAGAAAGAGACAGAACCGACCTATCCGAGGAATCCGAGGGAGAATAAGGCGCATACGAGGACGACACCCGTACCCCACCTTCTCGTGCCGACAAGCGACCTCAACGATCAGAGAGATCCAAGAGATGAAAGATTCCCTACAACAGGCCGTCTGAAAAATGAACTCCAAAGTTCATCAAGCCATAAGCTCAGCGCCAGAGCTGGACCGACTGATGGAAGAAACACTCTTAATCCCGTATGCCGCACACATAAAGAATGCTAAAGTACGGAACCCCGTAAAAATCAAAATCCCTTTTACAAAGGAAAGACAGATCCCAGCGCATACATGACCACCTTCAGAATCACACTCGGACGAGTGCAATTAGACGAACATGAAAAAGACGCAAGGTACTACCAGCTGTTCAGAGAGCACCTCCAGGACCAGCACTCACATGGTTCTCCAGGCTTTCCGAAGGATCAATCCACAGTTTCAACCAAATGAGCCTTATGTTCTTAAAACACTACTCAATATACATCAAGAGGGACATCTCAGACGCAGACTATGGAGCATGATCCTGGGTCCAAATGAGCCCCTCCGACATTTCATCGACAGATTCAAAGAGGTGATATCCCGAGTAGTAGTCACCGATAACGCCGCGATNAATAATGACCCCGCCAGCAACGATCGATGACGCACTCCATAGAGAAAAGGTGTTCGCACAAAAAGAAGAGGATCTAATCGAAATGCGAAAGCGAACCTGAGAAAAGGATCAAGTGACCCAGGTCGGTGCCCAAAGGCGAAACCCCCCAGCGGGTAAACAAACACTTTTCGCAGGGAAACCCAAGAACGGACCTTGGAATCAATGGAAACGACCTGAAGAACAAGGAATCGTTAAAAAGCATTGTGAATACCATAACCAGGATGGGCATTACACTGAAGAATGCAGAAGCTTCAAGTATTTCCTTTTAGGCAAATACCAGTCTAGAGAATTGGTGGAGCCCGGCAAGGCGAAGGCTGCTAACCCCCAAGCAAGGGGTAGAAGACCAGGCCGAAGAGGCCAACCCCCCAAAACGAGATCGAGAAGAATTACCTCAAATGGTGCTGACCTCACCATTCAAAAAGCGGATTAATATGATCATGGGGAATCACTAGTTCGGCCTAAACTCGGTAACGATGATCAAAGCATACGGGCGCAGGGCGGCATCGTGTGCGAAATGGCAAATCAAACCCCTGTAAACGGGCGAACCTATAGCTTTTGACGAAACGGACACAACATGACTCGAAATCCCTCATGCCAACCCACTAGTCATCGAACTGATCCTTGAAGAGTATGAAATCGCAAAAGTGCTCATAGATACAGGGAGCTCGGTAGATTTGATCTTCAAAGAGACTTTGGCGAAAATGGACATAGACCTCTTGCAAATTGAAGGACCACCTGCGCCACTAACCGGCTTCACCAGCAAAATGTCCATGACGATCGGAACTATCAAACTATTAATGCACGCATCAGGGGTATCGAGGATGATTGAATTCACAATGATCGATAAACCAGCAATATATAACGCAATCCTGGGAACGCCATGGATAAACGCAATGAAGGTTGTCCCGTCTTCGTACCACCAATGCGTCAAATTCCCTACTAAGGAAGGTGTCAAAACGATCAAAGGAAGTCAAAGATCAATATGAGCTTGCTACCTAGATGAACTCAATCTCAGAGAAAAGTCCTTATAGCAATTACATATTGGGAAGCCCACCCCGCTTGCGGAGCTGACATACAAGGAATCCAAACTTGACGAGGTGACGTAGTACGGTATATACCTGGGACATCCAGAACGTTGTGTCGGCATAGGGTCAAAACTTCAAAAAGACTTGAAAGAGGAGCTAATCACCTTCCTCAAAGAAAATAAGCACACATTCGCATGGAACATGACAGACCTGCCATAAATAAGCTTGGAAATTATGTTTCACGAGCTAAATGCGGATCCAATCTACATGCCGGTTAAACAGAAAAACGCAAATTGGGGGTTGAGCTGGCTCAGTCAGTCAGAGACGAGGTGGAAAAGTTGTTAGGGGCAGGTTCAATCACCAAGGTGAAATATTCGGAATGGCTGGCTAACCCCGTAGTGGTGAAGAAAAAGAATGGAAAATGGAGAGTATGCATAGACTTCACCGACCTAAACAAAGCATGTCCCAAGGATAGTTTCCCATTGCCAAACATAGATCAGCTCGTCGAAGCCACAACTGGTTACAAACTGCTTTCGTTTATGGACGCCTTCTCGGGCTACAACCAAATACTCATGCACCCCGACGACAGGGAAAAAACCGCTTTCACTACGGACAGATCCATCTATTGTTACAAAGTAATGCCTTTCGGCTTGAAGAATGCAGGCGCAACCTACCAACGCTTAGTCAACAAAATTTTCTCGAAACAGCTGGGGGAAACGATGGAAGTTTACATAGATGACATGCTCGTCAAATCCTCCGACGAGGACACTCACGTGGGCGACCTGCACACTTTTTCCAAATACTAAATACCTAAATGATGAAGCCGAACCTAGCCAAATGCACGTTCGCAGTAACCTCAGGGGAATTCCTCGGCTACCTGGTGACAAAAAGGGGGATTGAAGCCAATCTGAAGCAAATCAACGTGCTATTAAGAATGCCATTACCCAAAAATACTAGAGAAGTACAGAGACTAACCAGGAGCATAGCCGCCCTGACTAGGTTTATATCTAAATCCACTGACAAGTGCCTTCCATTCTATAACCTCCTGAAGGGGAACAAGAAATTCATCTGGAATGAGGAATGCGAATCAGCATTCAAGGAATAAATAACTTACCTCATGACACCACCAATCCTCTCGAAAACACTATACCTTTACATAGAGGTTTCATCCTACGCAATCAAATCAGTTCTTGTACGCGAGTAGCTAGGCGAGCAAAGGCCGATTTACCTCAACAAAACCTAGACGATGTCGAGACTAGATACTCGACAATAGAGAAATTGGCCCTAGCAGTGGTGCATTCAGGAAGAAAATTGCGATCCTATTTCTAGTCACACTCAATCATTGTGTATTCAAATCAACCTTTACAAACAATCCTACACAGTCTAAACCAGTTGGGAAGACTCTCCAAATGGGCTGTCGAGCTCGGCGAGCACGATATAGAACTCAAGAGCAGAACCTGCGCAAAATCTCAAGTTTTGGTAGACTTCCTAATAGAACTACCACTTGAGATGAATCCAACTGTACAACCATAAGAAGCAAAATGGTCAGTATACGTAGATGGGTCGATCTAAAAGCACGGTTCCGGAGTAGAAGTACGTTTGTCTCCCCAACCGGGGAGATGGTCGAGAAATCGTTTCGATTAGCTTTCGCGGCATCAAACAATGTAGCTGAATATGAAGCGATAATTTCTGGACTGCGACTAGCAGTGGTAATCGGCGCTAAGCAAGTAACAACCTACGACGATTCTCAACTAGTAGCAAACCAATTCCGCGGGGAATACGAGACGAGAGACGACATAATGGAAGCATACCTAGGTGTGGTGAAAATCCTTTGCAATGAATTTGCAAACTTGGACCTAATCAAAATCCTTAGAGGCGAAAACATACATGCTGACGCCCTAGCCGCATTAGCCTCAACTACGGACCTGCAGACGACCAGGGTCATACCGATTGAAACAATCGACAGGCCCAGCATCTCCGTCGCGAAAGTTACATGTGTCATCCAGGATTTAATCAAGGAATACAACGCCAACCCAGATCCTGAGGACGTCGAAGAGGATGCGATTCCAATGGAAACTGACGAGGTCGAAGTGGAAATAAACTGGTGAATCGAGATACTAGCTTACATAACAGACGGGATCGTGCCACCAAAGAAATGGAACGCCAGAAAACTTAAAGCCAAAAGTGGTAGGTACACTCAGTTAGACGGCAACCTCTACACACTGAGTGTACGCGGCCCGCTACTAAAGTGCATATCCGGCCACGAGACAAAGAAGATAATAAGGGAGGTGCATGATGGAGCATGCAGAAATCATTCAGGCGGCAGGGCACTGACAATCAAAATAAAACGATATAGATACTACTGCCCAACCATGATCACGGACTGCGAACAATACGCTTTGAAATGCGAGAAATGCCAGAAGCACGCACCATTGATATACAGACCAACTGAGGAAATGCAATCCATCGCAACACCTTAACCATTTATGAGGTGGTCCATGGACATAATTGGCCCAATGCACAGGTCAAAACATAAATGTTTCCTCCTCGTCCTAACAGACTATTTCTCTAAGTGGATAGAAGCCAAATCATTCACCAAAGTCAAATCCGAGAATGTGGAATCCTTCATATGGAGAACATAATTTACCGCCATGGGATCCCCCTACGAAATCCACATCAACAACGGTCCCCAGTTCGCCTCAGATCGTTTAAAAGACTTTTACAAACGAATGTGCATAAATTTAACATTCTCAACACCGTATTATCCACAGGCCAACGGCCAGGCCAAAACCGCTAACAAGACAATCTTAGATGGATTAAAGAAGAGGTTGGACGCCAAAAAGGGTAGATGGGCAGAAGAATTGGAGGGGGTACTCTGGCCTTACCGAACGACACCCAGAAGAGGAACAAACAACTCACCATTCGCTTTAGTGTATGGAACCGAGGCAGTAATACTAGCTGAGACCGAAGTTCCTAGCCTCATATTCGAGCTGGTACCTCAGAACACGGATCAAAATGATCAGATGCTCATCGACATGGCATATACCATTGATGAAAGGAGTGACCATGCGACGATACGTTTGCAAAACTACCACAATGCCGCAGCACAAACTCCGACCCAGGCCGGCCTCTCCTTCTTCATGAATGGGGGAGATGTATTTGTCCTTCACACTTCGACCCAGCCTGCCTTTTCCTTCTTCATGAAATTTTCTCAAAAATGGTGGAGACGTTTTCATCCTTTTCATTACAGAAAATCCCGCCTCAACCGGGGGATCTTGCTAAATCGGTGGACCACCTCCAGGACGTACAAAACGCCATGTCTCACACAACCACAAGGATTATCCACCTGCAACCCATTCCAGCTATTCATCACCAACCACTCCAGTACTTTTCGTTTTTGCCTATCCTATCTACCAATACTCCAACGAAATCGAGGGGAGAATACTATACCACACCTGCGAAAGACCACCTAAGCCCTCAAATTCCGTTTCTTAGGTAAGATTACCTAAACTTTTAAACACCTTCTTCATTATAAAACAACACTTAAAACAAAAACAATCGAACATATCACATTGTATGACCTGGCTAGTCATACAATACATCGCACACCCCCCCCCAGCGAGTATTAGCCTGAGCAACCCTCAGCACGTTATAAGCGCTAAAGCCAAGCCCAACCTCGCAATAATGTATTAAGGCATATGACAAACACTATCAAACAACTGAAACACTCATTCTACATTTGAACATTCGATCCCTTGAATAAAATGTGTTGCTTCAAACAATTCGTCTTGATGAAAAAGTATATATCAATATTTGCTGGAAAACACATGCGATATTATTCTAGCACGCATCATTGCATCTAGAAAGGATCTTAATATAAACTCAGCCCGAAGCAGGTGCTTAGAAGCAATAGGCAAAGACATGAACTAAAACTCCAACATAAATTACACAAACTTAAAGGTTCTGGGTTAAACCCCCCCCCCCCGGGCACCAAATTCAAAGTTCACAAAACATTCAAAAGAGTTTTAAATACTAAAGTCAAATAGGATGAGATGGAGGAGTTTATAGGATATGGGGGTCTTGGCCGGCTGCATTGTCTTCATCCCCTCTTAGGACTTCTTTTCTCGGAATAGTTGCAACTTCCCCGATGCGCACCGCAACTTTGACTACCTTGTCAAGTGCTCCGCCCGCATCGGTATCGAGCCCCTCGACCTCTTCCTTTTCAGCCTCCTCCTCAACCATAACCTCATCCTTGTTCCCTCCAACGATGGCCTTTTCAACATGGTTCAGAGACGGGAGATTCGTATCGTAAGGATTGATGTCTTCAGCTGGGTTGGGTTCAGAGGGCTCGCTCAGGTTGGACCTAGTGGGCGTTGCCGTCCAGTCCTTCTCCATGGTCAGCTCCTTGAAATCTAGCATAGTCAACTCTTCCTTATACCCACCCAGGTTATTTTCCAATCGCTCTGCTCCACCTTCAGCATGGTCTCCCCCTCTCTCAAAAGCCTGATCAGCTCAAGATTACACTTGATCTGTTCCACCTGCATTAACTTCTCCTGATACACCCTT
>OVBE01007071.1:1574-18946 GCA_900406425.1 Iberis pinnata | reverse complement strand
GAAGATTCTAATAAATAAATCCTAATCCTAATAGAAATATATATCTTAATCCTAATACATAATATATGTTCACTATTTAGTGTATATGGAAATGAGGTTAACTTTATTCATACATATTATTACAAAAGATTATGGACCAAATCCATTATCTTGTCTAAATTTTCAGAAGACTGGCCATGAGTATGCTAATACTGTAACTTTAGAATCCTTAATTCTAATGATTAATTGTATATTTGTCATATAATATTTTTAGAAAAGATTTGAAAATGTGTTCTCTATCTTTTTTTTTATAAAGGTTGTATTATTAATAAAATCATATATAGTCCAGAGTACAATTCAAGCCCAAAACCAAAATAAGCTTACATCAAACAAAAACTTTAAAGTTCATAGTGGGCCTTAAGAACTTTAGCCCGGCCTGGACCAAAACCAAACTCCAAAAAAACCCTAAAATGAAGCAAAGAGAACCCTTGCTCATCTCCCGCCGCCGACGAGACTGTTGGACCCACCGATTGCCAGACGGTAGCTCAGCGGCGGTTCTCTGAAGCGCAGGTGTAGACAAGCTTCACCGACGCCCACGAAACTTCTGATGAGAGTGAGAAGGAGAACATTGGTCGAGTAGAACGCCACCGCTGGTCTGGATGAAGAGAGTAGGTTTTCGTCGCCATAGGAACGGGACAACTCGCCGTCGGGAAAGCAAGAGGAGCGCATCACGGTGGCCAAGGTTCATGCCTAACCACCACGATAACACAAACCCCACTTACCTAAGACGCGAAACCCAGAGCGACTTGAGGTCCTCTTCTCCTTGCCGCGCGGATCTCCTAGCTTCAGCGCCGCGTATTGTTTGGCCGGACAGCGCCTCCATGAAGCAGCTTCATACTCCAGCAGAAGCTTCGTGAATTTTGCAGAAGAAGACGAAAGATTATAGAGGCAAAGGGGTAAATTGTACTCTCGGCGAGCTCGCCGGCGCTGATTTTCGCCGACAAGCCCGGGGGTCACGGTGCAAAAGGAGGAGCGACTTGAGCGACGGTGAAAGGGGACTCGCCGCCGACTTCCTCACCACAGGTCTTCTACGATCTAGATCTAGAGAGAAGAGAGAGAGTCGGGGAAATGAAATCAGAGGAGAGAGAATTTTTCTATTTTTAGTTCGTGTTTTCTATCTTTCCTTGTATCTTAGTGATTTTGATCTTTGACATTCTTTTTCCAAGTTGTATTATTTGAGGAAATGTTGGAAGAAAAAGAGAGTGTTGCATGAATCCATGCGCTGTTGGTTGGCTGATTGATAGTCTAACTCGTGGATCTTTGTCATGTCGGAAAGCGTTGGATATCTGGTTATCCAAAAAAAGACTGTTGTGTTTATCCCTAAAAAAAAAGAATAGTGTTGGACGTTTAGGAAAATGTTTTTTTTTTTTGGCTCCTATGTTAAAAATAGAGAACCAAAAACAGTACTCTATATACTAATATGTAGCTACTGAATTTGAAAAAAAAAAAAATCACATGTTGGTATGATGAACACAAAACAAGGAATTCCATAAAAAGACAGCCATTTTTTAAAAAGAGAGTAAAATATTTTTACTTGGTAACCTTAGTTAATATTCTTAGATAGATTACAAAGTTGACAACAAAAAAAAAGATAATAGATATATTAGAATTTGTTAATATTTTTTTATTATGTCTTGTTATTGTTTTACGTAATAAATTTTTGTTATTATAATTGTAATGGTTAGCTTGAAAGAACTACCCATACCTCCTTTCATTTTATATAGTCTCATTTACTTTTGTTTGGAAGTTAAAAACAAATATTCTGAAATTTCTTAGAACATAAACATTGCATAGATTTAAAGGAGTTTTTAGGGAGTGGGTTTCACTTTTTAGTAAGAGACAAACTTTTTTATCTCTTAACTATTCGTGGTGGCCCATGATTGGTCCGATATTTTTTATATAAAAAAAAAATTAAATAAAAACTTAATATAAGAACCTTTTGCATTGTACGTGGTCTTAGATTTTCAACTACATCTCTCAAAAACATAAAAAAAAAAAATGCAACGCATTATTAGGACCATTCACACATTAAAAACTCATAATTTTGAAACCACATAGAATGGCACATGTAAACTCCAAAAACAAATCCCAAATATGAGAAACACATAGTTATGTAAAACCAACACAACAAATCATATTGGGATAACCACATGTTAGATTGTATGAATCTAATTGGAGGATTTAAACTAAACCAAAACTATAAGTTTTATTTTATTGTTGCAGATATATAGTTCTAATAGTTCCCAATAATCTCGTGAAGAATATTCATATTAAAACCTATAGATTGTTTATAAAACAAATATATCAACAAGGATCAAGTGGTCTAGTCTAGTGATTGTATCACATCTAATTTTTTGTTACTAAACTAGAGATTAAATATGATCATTCATTATATTAGTACATTTTCTCATAGTTATCGAGTTTGAACTACTGGATCGACTTATCACGGTCGTGCTGGGCGTTCGGATATCCGAATCCGATTGGGTTCGGATTTTTGATTTTGGATTCTTGGATTTGTGAATATAGAATCTGTTTGGATATTTTTGAACTTCGGATCGGATTCGATTCGGTTATCTTCGGGTTCGATTCGGTTCGAATTCGGGATTGAATTTTGGGGTATTTCAGATTTTTAGCTCGGATTTGGATTTTAGATTAAAATCAGATATAAATGATCCAAAATAACCTGATAAAATAGATCACCAAAATATTCAAAATGAAAAAGAAAAAAAATCACTATCTGAAGTACCCAAAATACAAAAAAAAGATCATTATCCAAAATATCTGAAATATAAAAACAAAATCATAATAGATAATAAGATAAACTTTTGATTGACTCGAAAAAATTGTCTTCGACCATCATCATAAACCAGACAACATAGGAAGACTAAGACGATCAATAAAAGATAATAATAATAATAATAATATATGTTTTTAGTTCTTTAATTTTGATTGCTTTACAAACCAAGCAATGACTAGAGTAATGTTTGTAGAACTTTTGCATAATATCTTTAAAAGAAACAGATTTCTCTATCTCTAAGAGACATAAGTCCCTTGCAATTAAATAAAACTATTTAAGCTAAATAACATGACTTCGAATGAAGAGAAGTGTTAAACATAATGATTACCATACATGATGATTGATGACTTTACTTAAACTTCTTGATGAGTATTAGAAACTTTGGAATTTATTAGGGTTATTAAGTTCGGTTATTTCGGATATTCAAAATTCGTTCGGATATATCTGATCGGGTTCGGTTATCCGAATCAAATAAATATAATATCCATTTTGGTATTATACTCAATTCAAACCCGATTTTTTAAATATGTTTCGAATTCAGATTTAGATTTCGGATATTATGTCTAGCCCTCAAAATACTTTGAACATAATAATAAAACAAAAGAAAAGAAACTAATGTCAGACTCGTAACATTAAATTAATTAACCAAAAATAAAAGAATTTCGAAAGTGCAGAAAATGGACCCTACAGTCCACAAAAATCGGCAACACTCAATTATACCCACAACATGCAAACAATAATAAATATCACTGACTGAACTCCAAGTATTTCTTCTATAAATTTAGGCTCTCGTAACTTGTTTTAACTAAAGTCCCCAAAGAAAACAAGCTAAATCTCTTTCTGGCTTTTGGTTGAATATGGCTCCTATACCTATTAGAGTTGGGACAATTGAAGATGTTCAAGAACTCATCAAATCGAAACCAAACAAAGTTCCAGAGAGATTCATTAGAGAAGCTAATGAGAGATGTGTCCTTATGTCTCTCAAGACTCACCATCGTCATCATCCTATTCCTGTTATTGATCTCTCTAAGCTCTCTAAACCCCACACTCAGGATTTTCTTTTTGAGATTCTTAAGCTCTCACAAGCTTGTGAAGACTGGGGCTTTTTCCAGGTAAATTTTTTCAAATTATCTCTTTTCTTTTAAAAAAATTAAAAAAAAAAAATTAATTGTCAAAAGTCATGACCAATAAATCTATAATTTAATTTCTTTGAAGTAATTGGTCTAAGCTAGGCCAAATTTCACATTTTCTTATTACCAAGATATCAAGAAATTGTAGTTTGTAGTTGAAAATGTATTTTGATTGGACTTATGTTAAAAAAAAATCTGATGGTGGGTTTGTTGAACCATAACATAGGTTATAAATCATGGGATCGAGGTGGAGGTTGTGGAAGAAATAGAGAAAGTGGCGAAAGAGTTCTTCGAGATGCCATTGGAGGAGAAGAAGAAGTATCCAATGGAGCCAGGGACCGTACAAGGCTATGGTCAAGCTTTCATATTCTCAGAAGATCAGAAGCTTGATTGGTGCAACATGTTTGCTCTTGGTGTTCATCCTCCTTCTATTCGTAACCCCAAACTATGGCCTTCTAAACCGGCCCGGTTCAGGTTCTTACCAAATTATAAAACCTCTATTCATATAGAGTAACATACTAATTATTATTTTTTAATCATATAGTGAAAGCCTTGAAGGTTACTCAAAAGATATAAGGACACTGTGCAAGAAGTTGTTGAAGTATATAGCGATAAGCTTGGGTCTAAAAGAAGAGAGATTTGAGGAAATGTTTGGGGAGGCAGTACAAGCAGTGAGGATGAACTATTACCCTCCATGTTCAAGTCCTGATCTTGTCTTAGGACTTAGCCCACATTCTGATGGAAGTGCTCTCACTGTTCTTCAACAGAGCAAGAATAGTTGTGTTGGGCTTCAGATCCTCAAAGACAATACTTGGGTCCCTGTTCTACCTCTTCCCAATGCCCTTGTGATCAACATTGGTGATACCATTGAGGTATTTTACATAGAGTTAACTAATTTCTACCATTCAACAAAACTTACTGTATGTTAATAGGTGCTAACTAATGGAAAGTACAAGAGTGTGGAGCATAGGGCAGTAACAAACAGAGAAAAGGAGAGGCTTACAATAGTTACATTCTATGCACCAAACTATGAAGTTGAAATTAAACCAATGAGGGAGTTGGTTGATGATGAGACCAACCCATGCAAGTATAGAAGCTACAATCATGGTGACTATAGTTATCACTATGTCTCCAACAAGCTTCAAGGCAAGAAGTCCCTTGATTTTGCCAAGATTCATAATTAACACTCTCCATTAAACTATACACCACTTAAAGTTGCTTTCTATTTAAATATATTAATTTCTTGTGTTTCATGTATGGGAATGTTCCCACCTAGGGTTATCAGTGTCATGATTAAACTCCCCATTGTAAATACAACTTGTAATTGTTTATGTTTGTGTGGGTGGGGTTTGGTGTGTGTTATGTATGTATATATATGTATACCAAGAAAGGGGGAAAATAACAATATTCCTAAATTAGTTCTCGATCCAATTACTATTTATATGTTACGATTTACTTTCCTATAAGAGATTTCTAGTAACATTTTCATAGACCTCTTTCTCTTTGGACAACTTGGAAGATAAAATCAGAGGAAACAAGACAAATAAATGAAAGGGCTCCATTATTAATTAAAAACGTCAAAATCGAAACTCTTTAAATAATTAGTTAATGATGGTCAATACATTATAAATATTTTGTCGGCTCTTACATATGTATTCACTAGGATGATGTGGTTACACGTCACCTACATGGTGGAACGAATGGGAAATGTATCATTTCATTTCACAATGATTTAACGTAAGATTACGACTTTAATCATTCTCGTATAGAATCCAAATTCCACATTGTTACAAAAGCCACACAAATATACAAATTTACGAGTCACTTATCGCATCAGATTCGGAGTCAGACAGAGCCTAACCAAACATCTTCTATCCTGAATTAGGACCGGCTGGACCAGTCTGACATGTGTATCCACTCGCCACTCGGGGCTCTATTTGCAGTCCAAACAAGAATTTGTCACATATTAATTGGAATCGATTCAAACGCCATGAAGAGGACTTTAGGAGAGTCCATAGTATACATAATGAAATCAATAATCGAACTGCTTCAAACACGATTAAGGAATGACACTAATTCAGCACCTTATACAACAATGGCAATGCAGTCCGCTTTAACAATTGATGGGTTACATATTAAAAAAAATTACCAAGTGGATAAAGTTTCGTGAGTCAAAAGACTCTAGATAGCTGAGGTATAGTGGTATGTATATAAACGGCCTTTCTATAAGTAAAACATGGATTTTACAAAGCATCATGAAGAGATGAAGAAAGTTAAGTCTTGATTTTAGGATACTTACTTTAGGTTGGTACGAGAGCTAGAATCTGGTTTCTGATTATCCCCATGCACTTCTGAATCTCTGTATAGATCGGAAGATTCTGTGAGCAGCAAGGCTGTAAACTGGCTACAGCCTTATCTATAACCTGAGCCACTTCACTTGGTGGGAATTGCCTCTCTGTACATTTCTGCATTGTTATATTTTTTGTTAGGATCACAAACCAGATTATTGTGAAGAACGCAGCATAAGATGACTACTGCAGTCAACGTAAACTGACAGCACCAAAGGCTTAACTTTTTCTAATGTCCAAAACTCTATGAAGAGAGAACTCAGGCTTCAAAATGTAATTGTATAAATATGCAGATAGCTCTCAGTGATAAAAATTACTAAACGGGTTTAAAACTTTTCACCTGAATCATGAGCAATGTAGCCATACAGCGTGAAACAAGTTCCAAAGGGATTTGCAGGTCATTTTGGTTGGGTGGATTTTGGGAATCATCAGCAAGAGTTGAGCTACGTGGATTTGGTGTAGAGGGGAGGCGCTGATCCTGGGAAGCTTGTGTTTGCTGGACTGATGATTCTTCTGTTTGACCTACTGAGAGCTGATTATTAACAAAATCAATGGCTTCTTCAATATTTACAACATTATTTTCATCTTTCCTTAGTAACGCCAACGCCTGCATAAGATACAGAGACAAAATTGTTAAGTAGCCAAAACTGTGGTTAGACCTTTGATAGCCCAACATATGATGCTTAAATTATTAACTAAGCAGCTTTGTCATGTTTAGATCTAAAACATAGAAACAGACTAACTCGTTATGTACACACCTGTACTGCTCTGTATACCATTTTCCGTGCTTGTATTCTAGAAGTTTCCACAACCTCAGACACATGAAATCCATTGGTGTCAGATGCATAATTGTCTAAGTTGGTCGACTGACCATCAGGTTCACCTGATTTGCTCATGCAGCTTATTGATGTATATGGTACATTCTCCTGGTATGTATTTCGCTGCCTCAAGCCAAGAAGTGCCAATGAAACCTGTGCATATCGAGCAACATAATACAAACTTCAAAAGCTGTACAGCAAGACAACAAGATGACTCTTATAGTTCCTTCAATAAACCCATGCCTGTTCATTGATTTCGCTTAGCTGAAAGAGAACTGCTGCATATTGTTTCTTAAAAGATTCGGAATCCTTAAGCGCGTTATGTCCATCTTTCTGACTTTCCACAACCTCGTTGTTCATGCAATTTAACTCTCTTAAAACTAGTTCCTACAGCATTGTAGATAAACAATTAGTTAGAGAGGAAACCATAAATTTGAAAGAGCTAAAGAAACACGGATGAACAATATAAGATCGAGTAAATCAAGGAGTTAAAAAATGGAACATCATAAGTTTTATCGTCGTTCAAAGCTTATTGGTAATATTTATATTTCACATTTCCTTGCAAGTAAATTGAGAATGCAAATATACTCTTTTTTTTTTTTTGCGATCTCTAAGCGTAACATGAAGGAAATGAGAAAAAATAAAAAGTTTAACGCTGGCAAGACTGATTACGGAAAGAGAAAAGAAAATATAATATTGTTACAGTGATTCGAATTAATAAGAAAAACGATCAAAAGTGAAAAGAATGCTGAGAATTAACAACTGGTCTAACCTTCTTATCAAGCGCACGTGTTAGTTCAGAAAGAGCTTGCACATCAGCTTCTCTTGCATGGATATGTCCAATGCTCGTAGGCTGGGGGTTGAAATATTGTAAATCAAGAGCCTCGTCGGCTCCATCTTGAGTTAGTGGGTTTGAACTTGAGATATCTACCTGTAATATTAAGGCAACGTTGAACATAACTGAAATGTATTGATCGAGTATTGTTTTAAACTTTTAGCTGTAGCTAACATGGTTGTGGACAAATGCCAAACAAGGCATTATAAGAGAAAGTAGATGCAAGCAAGGAGGAGGGTTAAAATTAGCTACATGCTTGGCTAGAACTTTAATAGAACATTCACGTTGTTTTTATAAAGATGATAAAAGTTTTGAATTATCTAACTGGCTCTCCTATTGATACCAGAGTAGACTGATGCTAGTTACAATTATCGGTCAAAGACTTCAGGAATAGAAAAGCCACAAAGATTGAATATCTATAGCTGAAACCTATCTATATTTTAAGAAACCAGTAAATCACAAGGAACACCATAAATAATGTTTTAAGGTACACAGAAAATTGAACTTCCACAAAAGCATCTAGAACGTAGGAAAGAAGAATAAGAGGGCTGACATGATGGTCAAAAATACCAACCTTTTCCTGCTTAAGTGAATTGCTAATGTCATAATTTGGTGAGGATATGGGATGGCCTGTGCCGCCTGTCTCACATGAAAGTTTGAGATATCCTTCTGGCATGTTTCCCTTTACCTGCTCATGCATTTTCTCCTCGCTAGAATTTTGACTGAGATAATTCGAGAAAGCATAGTGCTTTGCAAGTGATGCTGGCATGTTTTCTAGAGGATTCAGTGGCATGCATTCAGTATCCTTCACCACAAGAGAGATTTTATTGTTATAAAAAGGTTATCAACATTCAAATTCATTCCAACTCTGAAGTCTCAAACCATAAAAATTTCTAGATTGTTTCCTAAATGCTTTTGTAGAGAACCCCGGGAAACAAGCACCAGCGAAACTGATCACTATAAAGTGCTCAACTTTTGTTGTAGGAAATCCAGTAGCGATCATCATTTACCAAACCTATTTGAAACATATTCACAAACTAGCAGTTAACTACTAGGACTATTTTCTCTTGTTTTTTTCTCTTTCAGTGATTATTCCATATTCTCGGTGATTCCTCAAGTAAATATAAGAATGTTCAGAATATGCAGATTATACAAATCCTAGACAAAGTTGCAAGTCAGGAAGAGTACCTGAACAAATTCCACCCCTAATTCAGGATGGTCAAACTGAATCCGGTATCTACCGTGATCAACAGTTAGGACACTGCCATCATGAATCTCTCTTGACTTTGGATGCAGGGAAACGACTCTCTGTGAAACATTTAAGGGTCGAGCGAGATCCATCGGAAGTCCTTCCCTCATGCCCGTGTTTAATTCATTGTAATGTTTTCTTACAGAGTCCCTATATAGATATAGCTTATCCTTTTCCTCCTTCAAAAACTGTTCAGAAAATCGCCTTGGTTTCCCAAGAGAACTGCACAAACAATGTATGATTAAGGAAACATTACACAAAAAAAGCTAAAAGTTAACAGCATTTTAGCAGCGATAACCTCCTTACGACACCCCATTCAACGCGAGTTAACCTAGGAACATGACCCAACCCTACATGATCCAAGTACTCAACAAACTCTTGTCTGGAAAACCATGGGTAGTCAATTGCACTGTAGAACCACTCAAAAAGACACCATCTTTGTGCTCGGGCATTGGATATGCAATGTGAAAACTTCTCCTGCAGATTAATAGTATATAATCAGGGAACTCACCAAACTCAATTCCATAGATACTAATGATCTTTAGATTAACAGGATTATCAGTCGGGTTTCTCTATCAAATGGTAATAGCGTATTAGCATCAGAGAGCTCACTCACTAGAGTCTCATAATTTTTCCCGTCAGCAATAGTTAGAGGTTTCTCAGTTACTATCTTTCTTCTGCTCCTAACTTTAGTTGGCAAGTTGGCTTGGTTTTTTATGACTGCTGTTGATGGAGCAGACTCATTTTCTTCAACTATGTTGTTAGTGTTACTTGAGGAATTACGATCTTGAGGTTTGACAGACTTCTTTTCATGTAAGTTTCGAGTACTCATAGACCTTTTACCTCTCCCAACAGGTTTATTTCCCTCACCTATTCCCTACAACATTACAATCAGACCTAAGAAAAAAGCTACAGAAAAACTTTACGAAGAAACAAAACCCTGAACTACTTAAATAATTTGGTTCTCAAAGATCTAAAATACATTTGAAAAAGCACGAGGATAAGTAATGTATGCAATATCCTGTGATGGGAATCATTGTACTATAAAGCAGACATGTACCTCGTTGTTTGGAGGCTCAATGACTTGTGAGCTTGCAGCAAGCTCATCTTTACGTACCTGCGGGAAGAGAACAGCTTCAATCATGAATATGACAACAGAACAGTAAACGCAAGTCTGTCTATGTTACAAATAGAGCTTATCTTACATGAGCCGGTGATGCTTTCTGCCGTCTCTTTCGTACTACAGAGCTACTTGGACTCTTTATCTCGGCTTCAACATTACAAAGATCATTGCTGATGGATTTTCCATGTTTTGAGTATCTACGAGAACTACTTTTAGATATGGACGCTGGAACAGTCCCTTTTAAATCTGACACATCAGCTTTTTCAGCTCTCTTTTCCTCATCTTGAATAGATGACTCTGAAATTAAATCAAATTCAGATTGAAAAAGCTGATATAACAACGTGAATTTTTATGAAGGTAAAACTAACTCTGAACTTAATTGCATATCAGTGTAATTATATTTATATGGCCAATAACATCAACAATCTTAAGGCACTAGACAAATTGTAAAGTGCGTACAGGTCAAACTTAAGCAACCCACCAGTGTCTGTGGCAGTTTCAGGCATCATCAGCGATAGATCTGCCAGTGTCTGTAGAGCATCACATGCTGTATCTTCATCTGAAGAGAGCATTTACAATATAAAGAAGTTTTAGTAGCCATATAAACAGTAGAATTTGAAACTTGGCAACAAAACCATGCATACATGCGAAGAATGGCAGTAACTATTAGTTCAAATTAATGTAAAAACTAAAACATGAGTAGATTTCTAACATACATAAAGGAGCTTTTTAATGTGTCAAAAATAAGAAGAATGGATAACAAATCTCATTATGGATTGGGTCAAATATGAATTCCAAGCTCAGTGACCAGCTCGCTTAGATTAACAAAAACAGGCAGTAGTTGCTCCCAAAGTTAATAGACAAAATAAAACTTTTGTCAACAACATTACCGAACTTTCGAATTGTCATTGAACTGAAACTTCAAAGTTGAGAAACACAATATACAGCGACCACCAAATACAGTAAGTTGATGAAGTCTTAGCCAGTTATAGATGAAATCAGCTGTTTGAATTGAAGTTTTGATCTTTTAATGGATAACTGAACAAAGTATGTTCTCACCTGAACTAATAAGGGTGCTTTGAATTAAAAAAAAAAAAAGCAATGATGTCTCTAGTAATTCCTTTTTCTCCTACTTCGATGTGTGTTGCAGATTGGTAAATTCATACTGAGAGACTAGAACAAACCTGCAGTAAAGAGACTTTTTGCACTTTTTCTCCTTGAACCATTATACGTGAGTTTCCTAGATGTCCCTTCCCCTTCTGCCTCATATTTCTCATCGATAGCGCTTAAGCTTTGTGCTTCGTCTGTACCACTGCAGGCTTCTTTTGCATCATCTTCTTTAATTCCTAATCTTCTCCTATAATATTTTTTTCCTTTTTGCTGCAGTTCCATGCCACTAGAACCTTCTTTATGTGCCAAGTCATTATCAGCATCAATGCTTCCTAAGCTTGGTTCTTCCATATCAGAGGCATGAAGCTTGGCAATCGCCAAGTCAATATCAGCTTGCTGAATTTCAAAATGTATCAGTCCATATTTCAACAAAAGATTTCCTACTGAAGCAAAGGTCTACTTTCATCAATTTAATTTAAGTTAATTTTCAAAACTATTTTCATGTAGTGAAACTGAGACATATTTCCTTAAAGCTTTTCCTATAGCTTGTGCAAGCAATATAAACTTTGACGATCACAGTTCATGAAGTCACATATATTTTATGAAGTAAAGGAGATTACCATTTTTTCGCCCTTCTTATCAGGGGAGTAAATCTTTCCTTTTCTATTTGGTGTGTGTGTGTTCTTGGTATAGCCACTTCGTCGTGAAGCCTCAGCCAATGCTAAAGCAATCTCATGTTCCATATCATCATCAGTAGCATCCCCCTTCTGATTTAGACCTCTCTTAACAGGTGATAAATGCCTTTCCCTATTATCCTTCTCAAGGGTATATGCAATAGGTATTCTAGGTGTCCTTTTCCCAACAGCACGGGGCACAGTCTCTTGGCACATGCAGATTACAATTAGAAGAAAAGTTAACAACTGATAGATCTTTTCCATTAGAGACATGCAATTGAGCCAATAAAATTATCGGAAACAAATCTTTCTTCATTATTGACACTACTTAAATGTGTGTGTGCAAGCACAACTCATGCTTGTGAATGGGTGAACAGATTTTGAAGCAAAGAGAAGCAAAGTGAACACTACCAGTTCGTCTTTTCTTCAGCGATGGCAAGCAGCCTGAAGAGGACCTGAATTGCAAGCGGTCAGACAGACCCTCTAATCCTCTAGAAGGGTGATCAGAGGATTTCACTTTAGAGCGGTTAGGATCTGACCTCAACGTCCCGATACCTTCATTGCTTTCCTGCTCACTGTCACTTCCACCATGCTAGCAAAAATATAGATTTGTTACATAACAACACAAATCAAACCAGCCCCAAACAACAAATTGTACTCCTTTGTCACAGAAATAGAGATACATAATCAACAAGGATCAAAAACAAATCAGCCTAACATACTCCACGTCCCCAAAATGCAGAAAGTACGCAAACCATCTTTCTAACAACACAAAATCCTTAACAAAGAAAGAGCCAACATAAAAATGTAAGAACTACTCTTCCATAAGCTTAACTATATGTCTCTGGCAAAATCTGAGCAATACGAATGCAGCATGTTAGACCCCTAGGTGGGGGATAGTTGAACAAGAAACAAGAAAGGAAACTAGTATCATTAGTAGTTGGCAGATGTTCTATAGGAACGCGTGTAAGACATTAGACACGTAAATTGTTCTGACCAAGAAAACATGTAGATTTTTTGTGAGATCAAAAATGGACATTAGCATCCTGAAGTGGGCCAAATTTGTAAGTTAACAATAACCAAGATACTGAAACCAAATAATCATTTGAACGGTTTATAGCTCTTACCAAAACAGAGTAGTGATCAGTCATCATTGCATTTAGGCCAACTACAGAAGCAGTTCCTTCTGGAAGAGACAAGTAGGCCTAAAGTACAGATGGGATAAGATAAGTTGAATAACGTTAAGAGAAAGATCAAGCAACAAGTTGGGATAGGAGGAGAAATGTGAACCTTATTCATGGAATATAGAGCTTCTACCATCTCTGCAGAACGGCTGTGCACATATGCAGCCACCTACAAACCAAAAAAGAGAAATACCATAATCATTGCTGGTTCTGTAAACCAAAGTGATTAGAGAAACGACATTACCATCCCCGTAATATTTATTTGAAACAATGGTAGCCATTTCCTAAAATAATAGATTGTTATACTACAAATCCTACTCCATATCTTAAATGATGTATATTTTGATAGCTGAACTAACCTTTTTCCACTCTTTTCCAAATTTTCGATATCCTTCATAAAAGCGCTCCAATTCTTCCTTACTCCACTGAGGACCTAACATATCTGATAACTTCCTCTTCTGCATGTAAGGAGCACCATAAGATATGCTTGGAGACGAGCTGATACAATATGTGGCAGAGTAACAACTAACAGTTGCTCGGACATTGGAGACAAGAGTAAAACAATGTCTCCTCCTTGAAAAGAGGTCACAATATACTTGGATCAATCAAGAAACAGATATCTAGGTAAAACCTGAAAAGTCCAGCAGATATTGGTATCCTTTTGCAGCCTAACTATCCAATTCTATCAATCTCTTTCCCAGCAATAAAAGTATCACATAAACCCACCTAAAGTTGAGGTCATCAACTTGAATATTAGGAAAACAGCTTACCCGTTGTTTGGTTTTGCTCAAACTTTCTTCATCTTTGTGAGAAGAAACGGCTTTCCCACGGGAACACTTCCTGTACTTAGATTTCTTGGATCTTGAAGGCGCCATTAGCTAAGTTATTATGTTATCGAAAACGTTCCTAAAATCAGAACCAGATTTAGTTTTACCGAGATGCAAACTCAACATGGGATCTAATATCATAAGCTCAGTTCTTGATTGATATCAATCTATTGAGTAGCTTATAATCTCCGAAGAAAATAAGTACTGATATTAATGAAACTAAGTTCTGCATGCAAAAACCAGTGGATACTGTAATTGTAAGAAATAATGCTCATTACCCGTAGAGTATGAAGGCTTTAAGAAATCACTTCTCCGATTTCCAAAATTAATCTCCGTAAGCAACTCCAGGTAGTTATACTAAAATTTGAGCGACTCCGAATCAAACGACCTGACACCCATCGATTTGAGCTTCGAATTCAAATCGTCAGCTAAAAAAATCAATGCACATATTCCACAGAAACAAATAGAACGGAATCTAAAACTTATAATTGCGCACCCAATACAAAGAGTTCTCTCCCTAATAGTAACGAAAATTACAAAACCGACGAATTAGAACTTGATTAATTGAAAATTAGAAGAAGAAGAAAATGGAATCAGATAGCAAACTGCCTCAATCGGAAACAGAAAAATCAAAGAGCAGAGGAAAAAACTGAAGATTGCAATAGCTTACCTACAAAAATCCAAAATCAGTTGAAAGCCATCGAAGAGGCTTAGAGAGAGATGATACAGGAACAAAATTGAGGAACACGGTGAGAGATCGGAATGAATAGATCAGAGCTGCAGGTTGATTAGATGAAGGAGAATATGGAAGATGAAGAAGCAGCAACGAAAGAGATTGAAAGAAGAATTTTTGGGGATATATAACCGCGAAAAAAAAAATCTTTAAAATAAAATAAAAATAGAATCCGATAAATGCAAATTCGTTACAATGATGTTCGATTTACGAAATTTTGCAGCCCCTATAATCGCTAATTATATACTCGAACTCTAGTATAGTCAGGAGATGCCAATCTTATATATATACGGAAAGAAAATTAAGGCATTTGCCCTCGTATCTCTAAATTTTTTATTTTGTTTTTATTTTAAATATTAATATTAAAAAAATAGATAACCAGCAAAACTCGTAAATTTTGACTATAAATTATTTTTTTTAAAATAAATATTATATTTAAATACAGTTTTATTTGTTTTTGAATTTATAAAAGAATTTAAATATATTTTTAAAACCATTAAATTATATTTTTTGTTAAATTGAGAAACCAAATTTTATGTTAAAAACGCAAAAATAAATTTGTTCACTACGCTATAAAAACGCAAATGCACATTTTTTTATTGAACACAATAACATATTTCATTACCAAAAATTTAGAAATGCGTTTTTCAACCAAAATCGAAAAATAAGTTTTTTTCTTTAAAAATACAAAATCATAGTTTCTTTATCCCTCACGGTATCATTTTTATTTTTTTGAAGGGTTTTAATATTATTAATAATTCAGATATAACCTCAATATTACATACTCCAGCCCAACATGATTACAAACCCCAAAGACCCCTCACAACAAAAAATAGACTTGGACCTGAAATTAAGGCTCAAAAATTTAGGCCCAAACAATAAAACCCTAATTTCAAAAACCCAAAAGAAAAACTCTAAAGGGTAGCTGTCGGCGACAAAACTGCGAACGCCGCCGGTACGCCACCACCGGAGGACCGCCGACGGAGCCAAATACCGGAAAAACATGACCTTTTCCGGTACCCGCGGACAAACAAAGGAAAAGAGGAGGAGGAGATGGTGAAACTCAAAACCCGAGAGGCTTCCGGAGAAAGGGAATAGATTTCCGGCGGAGAAGGGAAGCTCCAAACCGGCGAGTAAGAGGAAAGACGTCACCCACCGGAGACCGCATCCCATGTAGCCGTCGATGAAGCTAAGCCACCCACCCAACCGCCGATATGAAGCTCTCCACCTTGAGGTTCCCTTTTCCGAGCCTAGACGTCCTCCTTGCCGTCCGCCGTGGCCGAGATCTGGCCGGAAATCACCACCGGACGGCTGCTTCTCTGTTGTTCTGCTTGTCGGCGGATCCGTTGAGGGAGAGGTGATAGGACTTGTAGAATCGGTGAGAGGAGATCTGATTAGGCGAGTCCGCCGGCCCTGGAGTCGCCGACGGAACCGGGGGTCGCGGTGCGAAAGAGCCGGTCGAGAGATCCGATGAAACTCGACGCCTCCACCTTCTCTTCAGGTCTCACAGAACCAGATCTGGATCTGATAGAGAGAGAGTCGAGAGAGAGGTAGAAGAGGAGAGAGAAGAGGTTTGAGTCGAATGTAAGTTTTATGTCAAAATTAGATGATGGTTGCTAAAGTTATTAACCATATTATAATTGCTTTACTTTGTTAGGGTAGATTATCAGTGATGTTGAATCTTTTGGTAATCGTGATTTATAGTTTAAAGAACGATTTTCTCCACAAAAGATGTAAAATATATATGTCAAACTACACCGAAATAATTTCTATTTGAAACTCGGATTTGAACCAAGATTGAACTTGGAAAAATCAAGCTAATTTCAAGTGATTTTATTAAGAATTTTAGGTGACTAATAGGTAAAAGAACAAGATGAATAAAAAGTGCAATAGTTTAGTTTTGAAATTTTCCCCTTTTTCTCTCTCGTTTCGAAACCCTAGTTCTATAGCTCTCACCGCCGATGTCCTCGTTTTGACCGGTGATCGGCAGCTCTCCTAGCTCTGGTCACCGGTCCTTTTGGTTTCTTTCTGTTCTTTTCCTTTCTGTTTCGGTTTTTTGGGTTGTGGGAGTGGTTTTGGGGCTTTTCTCTGCTGTTTTGAGTCTCTTCTCAAGGAAGTTGGTCGGTGTGCTCTCTTCTGCCGTAGTAGTGGTCGCGGTCTTCGGTCCAAGGCGTGGAGGTTTCTCTGCGTTTGTCCACTCCAAATCCGTCGGTAAGAGTTTCATCGTTCTCTTCAGATCTACGGTCTGCCATGTTTGTCTCCATTAGTCGCCCGTGCTCATCTCTGACCTTTTTCTCTAGTTTTGATCGGTTAGACTCCGTCTGGGTTTTGGTTTGCTAGCTAGGGTCTTAGCTCTGGTATTAGTCTTCAGACCTTGGTTGAGCTTGGTCTTCCCTGTTCTCTTTAGAGGTTTGTGGTTAGATTTTGGGTTTGGTTTAGGCTAGTGGTTACCTTGTTTGGCTGTGATCTTCTGGTCCTGTGGTTTGAGATTCAAGTTGTCAGTTT
>OVBE01007070.1:0-18949 GCA_900406425.1 Iberis pinnata | reverse complement strand
GCTAAAAAATGATAAGAAATGTTATGTACAAACCATGAAATTCAAGTGTTATCAATATCAAGTTGAAAATAGAAGACAACCTTTTTTGTAGATCGTCCTTTATGGGTAGGCAAGTAAAAATGCAACATCATAAGTTGAAGAATGAAGACTGGAAAGGTGAGTTTTAGAACAATGATTCAGACATATGTGGAATTGTTCAGAGTATTTCATTACAGTTCCTAACACCAAGAACTGTACCAACAACTCCACAACACAACAAGATGATAGGAGAAAAATACAAAGCCACATTTTACAAGTTATTTAGTAGAAAGAAACCCATCAAGTACTCAGAGGTGATCACAACATGTTTGTGTTGCAACAAGAGGTCTAATACAAAGATAGAAACAATCAATGTTTTGTTTGAAAAAACTGCAAGTCTCTCAGAAGGATTCAGTATTGCAGAGCTGTCAATATCACCAACGAAAATGTTCAAGAAGAAGCACAAAACAGTGAAGACGATCTTGTTGAAGATCCCGATACACTGAACACATCATGTACTCATCATAATCATTTTGTGAAAGTTGCGATACAGATCCCATGGAAGAACCATATAAACTTCAAAGAGCTGGTGAGATACATATGGTGTGTATCAATGATGAAGCTAGATTTCTACAAAGAATCCTTAACGAAAAAGTATAGGATTTGGTCCATGGAAGAAGAAATGGAGCTGTTTAAGAGAAGTAGAGCATGGGTGTTAACACCAAGACATGCTGATGTTAATGTAATGGGCACCAAGTGGTTTTTTAAGAGTAAAGTTGATGAGCATGATCATGTGATACAAAACAAGACGATGATGGATTCTTAGAGGCATTCACATGAAGAAGGAGTGGACTTTGACGAGATGGTTGCCCCTGTTTCCAGAATTGATTTCACTTGGTTTCTGCCAGGGATAACATGTCTGTTGGGTTTCAAATTGCATTAAATGGATATCAACATTGCATATCTCAATAGAAATGTTCACGATGAGATATGTATTGAATAACATATAGGATTTGTGAATCCAGATTTCCCACATCGTACATACAAACTCAAGAAGGTTTTGTATGGTCTGAAGCAAGCTCAATGGGTATGGTGTAAAAGATGGTTCATATCTCTCTTGGAACAAAAATACCCTCAAGGAAGCATAGACGAAACACTGTTCATCTACAAAAAAGGAAGATGTGTTGGTAGTTCAGACATATGTGGATGACATCTTGTTTGAAGACACAAATCAGAAACTCATTGATGACTTTCTCAGACATATGAAACATGATTTTGACAAAAGTATTTGTGGTAAAATAACCTATTTTCTCGTTGTGCAAGTACAACATAAGGAGCAATGAATACTTTTGAGACAAAACACATATGCAAAGAACCTCATATCAATATTGGGATTGGACTTGTGCAAAACTGCAAAGACACTCAGGAGTACATCGAGCAAGCTATCACAAGATGAACAAGCTGATGACATAGACCAACATATTTCCAGAAGGATGAGTAGTCGTCTGTTATATCTCACAACGAGTCAACCTGACATCAGTCTGAATAGTGGTGTGTGTGTGTGTCAGATGTCAAGTGTAACCCAAGTTATGGCATCGCTTGACACTAAATCACATTATCAGGAGTCTAAACAATTGAAGAAACATGAGTCGAGGAGGATCTGTCCTGGTTAACATTCACACAGTATTGTTGAGCCATAATCAGAGCATGGTGTGCTCACTAACAGTTGAGACTGACTACAATAATCTCATAAGTTGTTGCACTCAATGCTTGTGGATTAAACAGATGAGTAGTGATTATGGAATTGTGTCTGGCACCATGCTCATGCAGTATGAAAGCCAAAGTGCAATCAACATCTCCAAGAATCATGTTTAGTACTCTAGAACAAGGCATATAGTTATGAGACACCATTGTATCATGGATCATATCGAGAAGAAATTAGTTGTGGTAGATTACATAAGTATTGAGTTTCAATTGGATGATATCATTACTAAACCATATGAGTTCACTAAATTTGTGAACTTTCAGATGGGTGGCACTCATGACAGGAGTAAGTGCAGACGTGAGAACAAGAAAACTACCAACTTGTACTAATTGAGTATAATGAATGGAAAAGAGTTGCATGTTATGCCTTCTGGTGTGTCCTTGTACAGTTGTGTGCATCAAAGAGGATGTCAAAGAGTTGAGGACAAAAAAATGAAAAAGAGCTACATAAATAATTTTCACAATGAACTTGTACTTAAGAAGTTAAGTGATGGTACAAGTTCATGTTTCTATCATATTGTGCATTTTTCCAAAGGAAATTCCAGCTGCCTCTGTGTGTACACAGAAGGTTGAAAACTCAGCATCACATCAGATGAAGGCATGCCAGTGTGAAAGACTAGTCATTCAAATCACTCTACATTTATTGTGCTATTTCAATCTCAGGTTTGTGCTATACTCTAGAGAAAGTCAATGAGTGGTGCTTCTTTTGGTGGATTTATCAAAGGTATAAACTAATATTTTAAGGTGTGTGCTTTACTGCGATCCCCATACTTTGACGTTTTTGACGTTTTTTCTGTACAAGTGGATGTAAGTATATTTGCTGAGTTCTCTATGTGGTTTAACTCAATGATTCTTGGTTGATCTGTTATGCTTTGTTGGTAATATGTCATGATTTTCTCCAAGACAGGCATATTCTCTGTCATTCCTCTCTGCTTTCGCACAGCCAATTCATTAAGCATATAAAGGATGAAGTATCTTGGGGAGGATTTCATGTTCATACTCTTAGGGTTGTTACCATTGGAGACATGACTTGATGTGTTTTACCAGCTGTCTTAATTCACCTATATGTGCACGTGGGTACGGCCAATGAGCGAGCTGTAGACTATATCACCAAAGGATGTACTTGTTGATGAAAGAATCAAAGTTTGGACTTTTCTGATGGCTTCACATCTTACTAAACAGAAGGGAGTGTTACGCACAATATGTTGCAATAGTTGCGCACCAACGAAGAAACTCAAAATATGTGAGTCATTAGCATTGAACCCCGAAGACAACATGTTCGAGTTTTCATCTATCACAGTGCTGGTACTCTTTAGACAAACAATGACTTCTGTGATATCAACAGATAGGCCAACAGACGATCTAGGTATTTCCACACATTCGTGATGCAGGTAAGTCTTCTGTTTTTTGTGCTCTATTTTCCTGTATGATGTTTTTGACTAAGTTGTGCAACCAAGCAAGGGGAGAAAACATGTGTAAAATTCAGGGGGGAGCATACCTGTTGGTTGATCTGTTAGGTTACTTATACTTATGGTGAATGATCTAAGCATACCTGTTTGTTATGATCTGTTAGGTTACGTATTTTTGTTGTGAATGCCTTGTTTCTAATGTGTAACCTAAGCATGGTTTATTTTGTTAGGTCCTGAGCATACTTGTTTGTTATGATATGTTAGGTTACTTATGCTTGTTGTGACTGTCTTGTTGCTAACATGTAACCTAAGCATGGTTTGTCCTGTTAGGCCCTGGCATACGTGTTTGTTGCTATCTGTTAGGTTACTTATGCTTTTTGTGACAGCCGTCTTTGTTCACAACTATCTGTTGGATATGTGTGTTAGGATGTTTCTAGTTTGCTAGTGTTGAATCAGGTACAGAATGCAATGAGTGGTTGATTATCAAACTCAGTCAAAAAATGGAGAATGAAGAGGCAGGAAAACCTGAGCAGACTCACATGATGTTGCACAGACAGATCCAGTGGATATTTTAGAAACTTGAGCAGAACCTGAGCATGTTGCACAAGCAGATCAAGTAGAGATGTTGGAACCCTAAGCAGAACCTCTGGATGTTTCACAGTCAAATCAAGATGACATAGAAAATGCATGAGCATAAGCACAAGACTAAAAACCTCAACAAACTCTCAGAATGTGTCACAGACAGATCAAGTAGAAATGCAGGAAAGCGGTGGAGATGTTCAGGAGGTGACACAGACAAATCGAGTGAGAACTCAAGATGTTGTGAAAGTGAAAAAGGCATAAACGATCTAAAAGATTGAGGAAAAGGAAATACTTGAAAAGAAAGGAGTTTTCCTTTGTAGAAAATGGAATGTTCTCAAGAAACAGTAGGAAAGGAAACAATATGTATGAGAATAGCAAAGAAAAGGAAACACATGTTCTATAAGTGTGGAAGAAAGATTAACACTTTTAGCCGTTCTTAATTGGGTTAGGGTTTTTCTAAAAGTTGTTCAAGAGAGTCTGTAAGAGACGTCTGGGAAGAACATGGGATAAAGGGATAAAACCAAAGTGTCTGTTAGGACGTGAAAAGTGTCTAAAATGTGTGTAATAGAGATTAACACTTTTATACACTTTTGCTATGATTTGGGTTTAGGTTTTTTTCTGTTCCTGAGAGGCTATGAGACGCCTGAGGAGTGAACAGGGGGATAACGAGAAAAGGTCAGAATCGTGTAAGTGTATCAGTAGGATAACTTACATTACAAGTATATAAAGAAATAGCTTGTAAATATTTTGAGAAGTAAATAACAAAGTTTTTTTATTTGTAAAAAGTGTGTGGTGTACTTCAAACTTTCAATTGGTATCTGAGCAGAAATTTGAGGAAAGACGTTTATTCTTTCACAAATAGGTGAAGATCTTGTGGCAGAGAATGTAGAACATCCAACACTTCCCTCTAGCGAAAGATCTAGTGTTGGTTCCTGACATCCGCGACTGTTTGGAAAAACAGATACAAGAAAGCATCATAAGAAGTCGAATTCACTTGCTCAAATTGGATTTTGAGAGACTCAAGATGGGTAAACAAGAACGTGGTGATGATTTTAGCAAAAAATTTATCCAATAGTGCTGCATTAGAGGCCCTTTGGAAACACTACAAGAACAAGAAAATGGTGAAGAAATTTATTTGTTGTCTACCCAACCAGTTCCAGTCACACAAATCAGTTATTCAAGTGGAAAATAATTCATATAAGATGAAGTTCGATCAAGTAGTGAGAATGATGTAGGAACGTGAGTTAGGAATCAAACAATAAAAGATTAAAGGGAAAGGAGTTGTGTGCACAATGTCTAAGAAAAACATCACAACCAAACCGGTACAAGATGTGGCTGATCTCATTATTAGAAAGTATTTAAAGAACCATGACTGTGGGCAAGGACGTGTGATACATACCAGCAGCAGTCTGAAGGCAGAAGTGAAGACGACAATAAGAACAAGCAAGTTGTAGTTGATCTTATTATCATAACGTACTTAATGAACCATGATCGTGGGTTAGGACGTGTGATACCTACTAGCAGCAGGTCTGAAGGCAGAAATGAAAGTGACATTAAGACACAACAAAAAGGAAAAGAGAAACTTTTTTGTGAGCAAGTATGATGGGGGTGATATTTCAGATTTAGATGAAGGCAACTTGCAAAATCTGGTAGCGTGTGGTGGAAAAATTGGCAGAATCACCAACTCGGACACAAAAGGAGAGCTGGAGCCATTTCTATCTATTAAACACAAGATTTTGCATGGGAGTCTGTTTTAATCCAAGGACCATAATATTGTATCACTACAACCAAACAAGGATTGTGATAACTTGTTCATCGCAGGTAGAACCAACACAGGGAACTGTGGCTTTGGGCACCAGGTGGTCCTTGTGGACTCAACAGCAATTGTGAAAACGTCATTGAAGTATGAACCTGAGATTACTAAACAACACATGTCTGAACCTGGCGCAATCCATCAAGGTAAATGTTCAAAAAGACAAGCTCTTGTTAAGGATGAGAGAGATCTCTAGAAGAAACATCAGGATGACAATGACAACCATTATGGGGGTTATTACTGTGAAACGTGTGGTGGTTTCAAAATTCAGTTCTTATGGTGGAACAAGAGGATCCAACAAATCATCCATTAGCCTAAATATCATTTTGGCATAAGATATTATGACGAAGCATGGTTAAGAAAAGAGTGTTTCTACCGTAATCTCGCTTATTCTTCTGAAGAATCACAAGGCTTATTACAAGATACTGGATTCTATTTTAATAGTGGTTGTCCCAAAGATATGACAGGTCAATCAACATGCGTAAAATATCCTGAGAGAATTCCCAGTGTAGATGGTACATTTGGTGTTTGGAGGATTGGTAATAACGATGAAAAACATGTTACATGTGATGATAACAATCTTAGTCTGTAGGATGTATGCCTTGTTGAAGGACTCAAGGAAAATATCATAAGAATCAATTTTCTATGTGATGAAGGAATGGCTGTTATACTCATCATACATGACTGTCAGGTTGTGTACCAAACAGGCGAGGTTAATCTCAAATGAGTGCGATAAGGAAAGATTTGTTATGTGAGGTATCACTCTAGAAAATTTTTCACAGCAAGAGTCACCAGCTTGCTGGCACAATGGTAGAGGAAGTTTGGGGACATGAGTGTGAAGACACATATCAGAGTAACAAATCAATATCCATGCAGGTGTATACTCAAGTTGAAAGTAGAAGACAACCTTGTTTGTAGATCGTCTTTATGGGTAGGCAAGTAAAACTGCAGCATCATAATTTAAAGAATGAAGACTAGAGAGGTGAGTTTCAGAACAAAGATTCAGAAATGAGTGGAAATGTTCAGAGTATTTCATAATAGTTCTCTGCAGCTGCATCATCTGTGCACTACAAAAAAACATGAGATTTTTTTACGGGCATACTGACGGAACCAAATTCGTTAGTAATTAGTTACAGAAAAACTAACCATTTTTTGTATGTCTGTAATTACTGACATATTTATTCTGTCAATAATCCGTCAGTAAATTTGCCCGATTTAAAATAACTGTTGGTAGTCGTTGCCAATAGATATATTCCAATAATTATGGGTTCCATAAATATCAGAACACTTACTCCCTATTTCACAAACTTACACATACACACATACATTCTTACAAAATATATATACTTCTCCCTATGTTCGATCATGGATGGATGGTGAAAGGTGAATGAATATACAAAGCTTTTGAACTACGAATATGCAAATGGTGTTATGGAGTTCATGGAATTAGCATGTCTACAACCTCGGGCATAAAACAACCACAAGTTAACATGTTCATGTTCTTTATGTCGGAATTCTCATCATATCAGGATAAATATAGTAATGAAATCACTTGTATTGCAATGGTTTTATGTTGAGTTATAAGATTTGGTTTTTACATGGAGAAAGACCTAATGTTGTTGTTAGTAGTAGCGCTAGCAAACCATTTGCCAATAGAACAGAAGCACCTAGAACGGATTAGAGTTTTGGGTTGGTATGGTTCAAATGGTTAATGACATTTATAGATAAAATACAGAGTCGGCGCAAGTTTCGAATTAAGAACCTAATTTAGAAGCACGATGGTTTTTTGGTATATTAGATGCAACAAATCAGCCATTATATAAATGATGTAGAGATGGTCATTCGCCTTAATGGGGAAAAAGAAATACTATAATTTGGCTAAGGATCGTGTTGACGTAACAGCCAAATTTGTAAGAAGCTTGACGTCATTTTCTGTCTACTTATCAGGATTTTGCGTATGAGAAGTGAAATGTTTATCTTAGATTGAGTACAGATGGATTAGCCTATTCGGGAAGCAAGATAAATAGTATTCTCTGTGGCCAATCATTGTTACATCTTACAATTCAATACCATCTTTGTGTATGAGACGAGAGTTTCTATTATTCTATATTCTTGTACTTGGGTCAGATCATCTTAGACGAGCGCTTGATGTGTTTTTGGAATCATCGATAGCTGTGTTGAAGACATTATGGAAGTATGGGAAGAAGTGTGTGATGTGTCGGTAAAACAAAATTTTAAGATGCGTGGGGTTTTCATGTGATTTTCTAGGGTATGGTATGTAACTGGATGGACAACAAATGGGAAACTAGCATTTCCATATTGTAACGATAACACCAATTTATTCCAGTTGAATAATAGAAGAAAAACATCTTGGTTTGATTGTCACCGAAGGTTTTTTCCCCCGAATCATCCACATCGTCGATATGCTTTGTTATTCACTAAGAAGAGATGACTGAAGGTCCCCCACCTGAATTAGATGACATGAATCTATTAAACCAAATGAGAGAATTTGGTGCTGAAAGGACGGTTGTTACTAATGTTGGTGGGAATCGACATGTCAATGTTGATGGTTATGGAGACTGTTATAATTGGCATAAGAAAAGCATATTCTGGGATTTGCCTTATTGGAAAGAACATTTGTTGCGACATAATCTAGATGTCATGCATATTGAGAACAAATTCTTCGACAACATAATGAACGTCGTGCTAAATGTCCAAGGGAAGACAAAAGACAATCTGAAGTATAAATTATACTTCCCAAACATTTGTTCTTATTTTCAGCTTCACCTCACAGACGATGCAAGGTGTCCAATTCCTTCATTTAGATTATCTAAGAATGCAAATGATGAATTCTTTGACTGGATTATTCACAGGGTCAAATTCCTCGATGAATACGCATGTAATCTGAGGAATTGTGTTGATCTCGGAGAAGGATAGTTCATTGGAATGAAGAGCCATGATTGTCCTGTAGTAATGCAACGCCTTCTTTCATTTGCATTTTTGCATCTCCTTCCAAAAGATGTTCATGAAGCCATTGTAAGTATTAATTAGTCATTTTTGTACAATTTACTTATATAGTTTTCTGCATTTACAGAGGTTAGAGCTTTCTTTTGTCACATTAGTCGAATGACACTTACCGCTATTTCCATATTACAGAGAACTATTCCAATGATCCTTTGCAACTTGGAGAAGATTTTTCCATCGTCATTCTTTGGCGTTATGGAACATCTATCGATTCACCTTTCTCGTGAAGCATCACCAAGTGGACCGATTCAATATTGGTGGTTGTATTCATTCGAGAGGTACATGTTCCACTTGAAGAAAAGGTCAAAAATCTTAGCAAAGTACATGGTTCCATTGTGGCACAGAGCATCAATGAAGAAACTGCAAATTTTGTAGAATACTAATTTCCAAGAGATGTTTGGAAAAAAGTCCGTAGAACAACTCAACATGACGATAGTGGAAAATATCCTATATATCTTGCTTATGTCCCAAGCGTGTTCCAACAAATTACACGACTTAGCGGAAAAGGGAAGGCACACCGACTTTCAGAGGAGGAGTGAAAACATCTACATATGTATATCCTCAATTATTGTAAATACATTAATCTTTGCAACTTTTGAAAAGTTTGTATATATATAGTTTTATATGACTTGTATATCTTAAAAACTTATAGGATATATATAGCAATTGTGTGTGGTTACTTCTCAAATAAGTCTGAAGACGAATTAAAAGCTCTTAAACAAAACATTCTTTATGTGGTTGCAATATTTTGTAAGTGTATGATTTAATTCAATTAAGTTTAACATCTTTTAGAAAAGTTTCTCAAAATTTTCTATACATATATATGGGTTCGAGAGGAAACATCTAATGGTCGAATGTTTCCCACATGGTTGGTTGAACTCGCGAGAGGGCCAGAAAAATGCTACGTCCTACCCAACATATTGCACGAGAGGATTCACCTTCAAGGTTCACGAATTTGATAGGGAAATGACGACTTTATACCACAATGTATAGTATACTTTTGGAGATGTTGTGCACTACGCCTTTCTTCGAGAGATATTAGAGGTTCGATATCCAAGGATGTTAAACTTGCGATGTGTTGTCTTCATTTGTGATTGGTATAATCCAAATGATGGTAGAGGTGTCAAGGTAGACACTTTGGCGTGACTTCAATTAATTCGCGTATGAAACTTAGAAAATATAATATTTTCGTTCTTTCTATACAAGCAGATCAATCTTTGTAGTTAGTTAATTTAATAAAAATGATATTATGTATAGAATATATATTTGAACAATTGTACATGTATCTTACATAACATACCCACACATAAGAGATATGAACGATTTTTGGATAACGGTGACACAAGTAAATATTAGAAGTATGATAGAAGATGCTTTAGAGCATGACCCCCTACAACCAATTGAAAATGATTCACTAGATGAGATTCAACTTTCTATGGACGTCAATCTTCTGGTGGACTTCACTATGTTTGGTGATTTCAAGGTTGGTATACATGATGTAGACGATGAGTCTCGTGACGAATTTGAAGATGACATGGGCTATGATCCATCAGATTATTCATCGTCTTCCGAGTAGATCCAAATTGATTTGTAATGTTTAAACATTTTATGATTTTGAATTTCAAGATTAACTAAAAATTTCAAGATGTTATGTATAATATAATTTTAATATAAAATGAATAATTTATGACGAATTTACTAAAGGATTCCACCATTTCGTCAGTAAATCCATTAGAAATAATAAATTAGGGGTTTCAAGCCCTAAACTTATGTTTTATATTTTTCTAAAATTATATGATCATAAGCGTAATAATTAATGAATTTATTCATGTTTTTTACTTATAATCAATTTTACAAAATTATTTTATATTATTGGATTTTAATGCATTTTAGTGGGCCTGTATGTCTGCTATTTTGCATTACCCGAGCCGATTTCTTGCACTTTTGGTATATTTTCAGGTTTTCATACGTTCAGGTTGATTTGGACTTAAAGTGATGATTTTTTTTTTTTGCATTTTTGGATGGAAATTGGCTGAGTGAAGAATGAAGAGGTCAATACGATCTCAGTTTGATCAATCCGAAAAAAATGAAGCTGTAGACAAGAAAGATCGATTGGTCCATGGCTGGACCGATCGGTCCAAACTTTCTGGAAAAGGACAGACTTTTCAGACCAATCGGTCTGGACACAGGTAAACCGACTCCTAGTTTTGAAAATCAAAATTTTAACTGAATTTAACCCGATTCCAATTTAAATAAAAAAACCCCTTTTCCTACCCTAAATCGCGACCCACACTTTCTTTCCTTTCATTTCCACTTCATCTTCTTCCCAAATACTCCATTGCTTTCCCTTGCTCATCTCTTTCAAATATCCATCGATTTTTGCAATTTTTGGGTTGATTCCATTCAGATTTTTGAGCTTTATCAGTTTCCATCCCTTTTTATTGAACTCGATCAAGGTATGGCTCTCTAATCTTGTCATTTTAAATCAAAAATATTGAGCTAGGGTTTGGACTTTTCGATTTGGTGTGATTTGATTGATGAGAATGCTAGCATGAGTCATAAACCGCCTCTATTGTATGCCCATTGTTGATTTTGGTCTAGTTTGAGCTACATTGGTTGAAAGTGATGATTTGAGTTTGGGAATTGCTAGATACTTCACATGATTGGGAATTTATAGATACTTCACATGCTTGGGTTTTTGATAATGGATTGTTCTTATGTGGCTTAGGGATTGTTGGTTGCTCTTACTTATGGTGTTTGAATAATTCACTTCTCATTAGTTGATATTATTCATGTCTAATTCTCAAAGTTTAGGATTTAAGAATGCATATAGACTCTCCCACACTTGTGTTGTTGTTTGACTTTTTTTGAAGTGATTATCTTGGTTGGTCTATTTCTAGTCAATACATAATTCTAGTTGGTTATCTTATTGTTCTATTCTTGATTTTTGCTAATTTTAATTAGTATTGCTCGATCATTGCTCTTGTTTACCAACTTATGATGCTCTTTTGACTTGTTTGTTGGTTTGAATTTCCTTATAATTGGTTTATTCACAAGTGATATTTACTAATATTTATTTAGCATTGCTCAATCATTGTGAACTATTATTACTTATGTTTGGAATTGAATGTATACTCACTATCTCTTGAGTTTTGTTTCTTTTGCAGATGTCTCAACACCAAGAAGCCTCCACCAAACGACTAACACGAGCTTGCACAACCAAACCAACAAACCCTCCACCGCCTCCTTCTGGTGAACCATCTACAAAGCGGACCAAGAAGGCCACTCGGCCCAAGAAAGGCAAAGGAAATGCTTCGGATGAACCTGTAGATCCCAACTTGTGTGCAGCCCCTTAGCCTAGAACGATAAGCAAGCCCTTTAATGTCAGACTTGATCTTACTTTAGGCATGCTCCAAAACGACAAGAGATGGAAAGATAGATAACCAAGAAATACATGGGATGAATTCTTAAAGTCCACTTTCAATCCTTCTCGGTTCGTAGACAAAGATACATTAGCCAGTTTAGACATCTTAGTCTACACATATTCTCGAGTGAGTCGGATTCACTTATTTCCCATTCATCATATACTCGCTCTACTTATATATCGCTCTCCAATTCATTTCCTCAGTCTGTCTAATGCACATTTATCCGAAGAATCCCCACGTTTCAGAGACTTATATATGTTTTATTGACTCGGTCATATTATGAGCTAATGATGCATGAGCTTTGTGAGATCATGGGGTTTGTCATGATTAGATACAAGCGGTTCATTATTGAATTTACGGGACACTAGACTCTTTGGGATCTTATCGGACAAGGAAAGTTTGAACCTAGAGCTGCCAAGTAAGCCAAGATCCGGAACCCTACCATCCAGATCTATGCGCGGATTCTAAATCTTCTTTTCTATGGAAAGGATGATACATGGACTTTAAGGGAAGCATAGCTTAAGTTCATTCACTTTGGCATTAGCCAACTAGTGGCCCCGATCTATGAGACGACACATAAGTGGGAATTCTACACTTACTTGGGTTAGCTGTTTTTCAGAGATTCTAATGGAGTACAAGATGTTAGCTCTAACTTATTCTCCTTGATTCGAGGTGGTGGACAGTCTGATTACCCTCATTCTGGAGCATATTGGCATTCTGATTCTTCGGTTCTAGAGCGACAAGACATTATGTTTAATGAATATGGGATACCTAAATATTGCTTACATGTTCGAGAAGAATAATGTCTACAAGTTCTCCAACATATCTGGCACTTGTCTCGCATGCATGCTCCCAAACCCGGAGATCACGCGCCTATCTCTATGGAGAATGTTCGATTCCTACCTGGTCCGCATCACTTGAAGGGTGGTTCATCTGGAATCACCAATGTACCCTTATTACCTGGTGGAGCGAGTCATAGTTATCCACGATACTCATATGCGTAGGTACCAGATTCTAATTCTGATGAGCATGTTCATTACATCGAGTTTGTTCTCCCATCACACATATGAGAAGTTGGAGTGGATTATGGACCCCCAAGAGTGAAACAACGGGCTGATGCGGCGCATTATAAGGACTATCTCAAGACTTTGGCCTTCTTGCTTCCGTTCTCCACGTGAGCGCCAACATAGTGATGAGGATATGTAGCATGCTTTCAAGGCTTCACCCGTGAGCTCAGCTAGACCTTGCTCTGATAATGGTTCCCCCTCTGATGATTTACCCTCTTCTGATGACTCTGCTCCATTTAATGCCCGGCCAGTCTATTTCTGAGGACTCTCCTATTTGTAGTAACTTTTTTCCTTTTGTTTTTTGAACTCATGCTACTTTTATCTTCATTTCAGATTTTTGCATTTTTCTTATTTTTCTCCTTCTATCTGATTTATTTTCACACCGAGACGATACGAAGTAAGTAAGGGGGAGTGTATATGTACTAACGCGGTTCTAATGTTTATTTGGGATGTTTTGTCAGAGTTGATGAAAATTTTTGAAATTTTTCGTTTTGAAATCACTAAGTTTATCGAGTCGAAGGAACCATGATCAAAATCAATGATGACTACTAACCTAGTGTGAGTGTAGTATCGATCTCTTTAGATTATTGGCTTAGATTAATTGTCGTGTTTATGATTGGAACCCCATTGCTAATTGATTTGCTTCTGAAAATTCTAAGTCTTTTAGAATGTTGGTGATTTGATGCTAACTCTACCTTGATAGGACTTAACCTGAACTTAATTTCTCTCGCTTATGGTGTTGATATACTTTCAAAGCTAGGTACCTTGCTCTTCATTTCTCTGTAAAACTGACAACTTCTTTTGGTATTATATGGATCATTTCTCTCCCTCCCTTCAGAATTTAAAAATGGTAAAAGAGGGATTGAAAAGCAGACCTCGAAGTCTGTTTCCTCATTCCATAAAACTGGCTGCTAAAAAAGCGCAGAAATGCGAAGAAATTAAAAAAACAAGAAAGTAGTAAGAAAACAAGAAAAAAAGAGAGAGGTGAGAAAAGGGGAAAAAGGTTTGGACCAGAAGTCGATTGATGCTATGTTTGGTGTGGGCGCTTTGATAGAAAAGGTACTTGAGTGCATTGGTCGATATCCCATAAGTGAGAATGCATTGGTCGATACCCCATAAGTGAGAATGCATTTATCTGTACTTAATTGAACTTAATGAGCTCGTTGAGATGACTTGAGCGCATTGATCGATACCCCATAAGTGAGAATGCATTTATCTGTACTTAATTGAACTTAATGAGCTTGTTAGAGTAGGAAGCATCCTATTAGTTAGGTGGTGGTAAACAGTTCATTCGCAGTGGTTGTTTAAGATTGGTGTCTTTTTGATTTTTTGATATCTATGCTTGGGGTTTATGAGATTTTTTGAGTTTATGTGTGGTCCCTTTCAAATCTTTTCACCAAATATGATTTTTCTTTACTTGAGGACAAGCAAAGATCTAAGTCTGGGGGAGTTGATATTACTCATTTTTAATGTATTTTACTGGGCATTTATGTCTGCTAGTATGCATTACCCGAGCCTTTTCCTTTCATTTTTGGTATATTTTCAGGTTTACACGCATTCCAGTTGATTTGGACTTAAAAGTGATGATTAACTGCATTTTTGGATGAAAATTGGCTAAGTGAAGAATGAAGAGGTCAATCCGGTCTCGGAATCCAAAAAATAAAGCCTCGGACAAGACAGTTCGATCGGTCCACCCCTGGATCGATCAGTCCATATTTCTAGAAGAAATAAAAAAAGACAAAAATATATGACCGATTGGTCTACCATCAGATCATCGGTCCAGCCTGACCCGGATATGAAAGATCGACCGATTTAGCCTCAGATCGATCGGTCCAACTTATCTGCGAGAAATTTAAAGATTTTTCATATTTTTCAAAAAGAGTCCACAAGCCTATCTTATTTTCATGTTTTAGTTATTTTACTTTTTACACTATAAAAGTCTTGTAGCTTAGTTTTATTTTATTTTATGCTTTTACAAATTGAGTTTTTATAGAGAGACCGATCAAAACCTTGTATTTGGATAAGATTTCTAAAATATGTTCTTGATTAATAATATTTGATTTTATTTTACTGATTATGTGTTCTACAATGATATTCCTTTGTGTTTACTTTGCTATGTTTGAGTAGTTCTCTAATTGGGTTTTAGGGTTTCGTAGGAAATCAGTGAATGTTAGGGATAAATGATTGAATTTGTTAGGTTCTTAGTCTAGAATTGTTCTTAATGCATGAATTAGAGTCACTAACTAATTCACTGATTTTAGAATTATAAACACAAAGAGATTTTGTTTAGTAGTCTGATCTAGTTTAGATGAATAAGTGTTCTTGCTTGCGAGAATATTGTCCTCAATGGTTATGAAAAACTGAATCTGAACATGAATGCATGATTGAATTAGTTTGACACTACGAGAGTTTGTTTCTAATAATTCGAATATAGAGTTTAATACTCTGAGAATAGATTATTATATTTATGTCATTCATGTTGAGAACTATTTTTATAGAAAATCTTGCATGTTAACTTTAGCTTTTAAATCTAAACACCTGTGGATTTTCATAATGTCTGACGCTTTTGTTTATTGATTTTAACTTCATTTACTTTAGTTATTTTTTTATTTAAGTTACAACCATCTTATACACTGTCTTAGCTTAATTTGAAATTGAACTGAAAGTCGTGATGTCTGGTCTCTATGGATTCGGCCCTTTAATTTGCTATATTGATCTCTTCTATACATTATAGTTTTGGATATAAATTTTAAGCCTATCAGTATCCAAATAACATTTTACAAAACTTCACATAATATGATCTTTATAACCGAAAGTGTTTTTAAACTTATAAGATGATAAACCCTAAAGTATGAAATTATAAAACATGAATCTATGAATCATCAATTGTGTTCGATTACTAGTGCATTTTAACATTGAATGTGTTGTCATTCATCTGTATCAGTAATCCCAAACACTATTTAGAAAAACAAGAATCTAAATGAATCCCTAAATCATATTTATCTATTACTCACAAATTTACTGACAAAACGTATGAAGATCGTCAGTAATGTTTTGTCAGTTCTTCATAGTTACTGACCGATTTACTGACGGTGTTTCATAGGAACCATTAGTAATTTGTTAGTAAATTCATTAGTAACTTCAACCAATCAGAGGACATGCATATTCGTCAATAAATCCATAAGTAATAGGATACTTCAGTAATCCGTCAGTAATTACTCACGGATCGGACAACTTTTTCCTCATTTTCGTTTCCCAAAATTTTAGAAAAACGTCCAAAATTCAATTTTTTTTCAAAACTGACGAAATAATTTGTTAATTTATTGCGTATAAAAATAAAAACCAGATTCTTGTCTTTCATTTTTTTCCACGAAAAAGCTTAAGGAAATCGCAAGAATCTCTCTCAATCCACCATTTCAGGACGATCAATGGATAATCCGAGGAGCTAGTAAGTTATATTAACTAGATTTAGGTTAATGGTGTTGATTTGGATAGATTTAAACAGTTAGTTTAGGATTTATGTGTTAGTTAAGGGTTTTGGAAAATTTATGGATTTTGGAGAATTTAAATTTCTTAGATTAGATTTTGAATGTGTTGTTTGGTTTATGTTAATTGTTAGATTGTTAGGTAACGAAGATTTGATGATTTGGAGTGGATTTGATGATTTGGAATGGATTTGATGATTTGAAATGTTTAGGGGTTTTCTAAATTTTTTGTTTAAAAATTAAATTTTAGACATTTTTAGATTAAAGTATAAGATTTATATTAAATTTGTATTTTTTATATATTTCAAATATTTATATTAAAGTATAAACTTAAATTATATAGTTTAAAAAATATAAATTTCAAAATATAAAATTTTAATTATACTAATTAAACATAACCAAATTATAAAATGTTAATTAAATGTATAATTAAAATTTTTAATTATACGTATTAATTAAACATAATGTAATGATAAAATTTTAATTATATTAATTAAACATAATTGCAATCTTTGTGATTATAGTCATTTTAGAGTATAAGACCACGTTGGAGCGCCTTATTCGGAATCTCTGCCACCATTTACACCTCTTGGTACTCAGGTCCCCGACTCTCAGGCACCTCCTGGTACTCAGGCATCACCTTTTGCGGCACCATTTTTGCAACGGCTAACGTTAGAAGAGCTTTTGTTCTATATGGGACGTGAGCGATTACCGGTTTTGGATCCATATGGCGTTGTCGGGGCGTCGTCGGGTCGTCGTGGTTTCTAGCATCGAATAACGGTATTACGAAGTGCATCATGAGAATGATGCACAATTTTCTAAGCATAGCGTACTTGCGGTTCAAAGACATACCGAACAACGATAAAGAGTTTTGATTACTGTTTCACGGTAAGAAATATATAAATTATATTCTTAAAAAATTTAATTAAACAATCTTAACTTAAATATATACTTACTGACATTAATTTTTTTAATCATATAGCAAAAAATCAGCTAGAACCCTGTCATTACCGCTATTGTTTGGAAGGAGTTCAAAAAAGTGGGTAGGGTTTACACCAACCATTTGTACTCGTGGAAGGTTATGTGGTTCCCGGAAGGAAAGAAGCACGAAGAAATGCCTAAGCCGCTCCTAAGGGATTTCATAGATTATTGCGGTAAAGATGACACTCAATCTTTACCACAGAAGAGCAAGAAGAACCGATGCAGTGAACATGATGGTAGAGGGATGTCGACTACCAACTCCGGTGCCAGGAGTCCGGTCACCCGGGAGTCTGATCTAGCATAACTTAACCTTTAATATAGTAAATTTCTTATTTCAATCAAAACTGTATCTAATGAAACTTTTAATTTTTAAACAGCAGCGTAAGGATGGCCAGAGGTCGACACCCATTCAGCTTGTAGAAGATCTCCACACGAACAAGAAAACAAAAGAACTTCAGGACCAACTTGCTCGTGAGTTGCTCAAGACGTCTAAAAAACATCTCGAAGAGATGCAAGCTTCTCAGCAGACACCGAATAATGGTGACGTACCATTGGAGATATAGTACAAGGTGATTTAGGTAAGTAATATTTTAATTCAATTATATATTATTGCATATTATTTATAATAATATTTTATTTTCTGTCTTTCAGGCTACGAAGAAGGCGAAGGGTTGCATGTTCGGGTTCAGAAACATGACCGGCCATAGCTTTCCAGGATCCTAAGCAGCGAGGGATCCCAACGAGATAAGGAGATGAGGAGGAAGGACGCAACGTTGGCGGACATACAGAAGAAAATTGGCGATATGCAGGCTGCACAAGCGGAGCATGACGCTAAGATCTTGGCTCAACAAAAACAGATGCAGGTTGACCTGCAAGCTCCGGCACAAGCTAAGGTGGACGCTTTCATGTCCCAGATGAGTTCACGTTTCGGACAATAGATACTTTTGTTGTTGTTGTATCATAACTATTTTAGGATTTTATGAATATTTTAAATTTAATTTTATGAATATTTTAAATTTAATTTTTATTCATAATTAGAATTTTATTTAAATATTTTTAATATAAATTGATTATTAAATAATTAATATATATAATTTTTTCCTAATCCGTAAGTGATTAGTGAAAGACATTACTGACGGATGAAATCTATCATTAATAATCCATCAGTATTACTGACGAAATTACTGACAGATTCCCTAGCGCCTAATGTTTTTTTATTAATCGCTTACATCGTTTAAATACCTACATCCTGGTTACATACCAAAAATAAACAATTTAATATTTTTTTAGTTATTCTTCTAGGTGAGAATGTTCGTACAATGTTGTAGCCAATACTAATTCGATCCTATATATACTACTGCATTTGTTATATATATATATA
>OVBE01007069.1:0-18950 GCA_900406425.1 Iberis pinnata | reverse complement strand
AACATAAATATATATATATATATATATATATATATATATATATATATATATATATATCCCATAAAACTAAAAATTATACCAAAGTTCTTAACTTTTTATACTCAATAAATAGACACTTTTTTGTTTAATTTGGACACAGGAAAAAATAAGTTTCGTGACGTCTATGTACACGACACCTTGTGTACATGACGCTAGTTATTCGATGTATATAATGATTATTCAGTCTGTGTATAATGTAGTGTATCATTCAGCATGTGTATAACTCCATGTACATGATTCTTGTGTGTACAACCTCGCGTATCATGCATCATGTGTATAGCGTTACGTATACAATGTTCTGTACATAATGATTGTGTACATCGTGCTAATTATTAAATGTATACACCTAATAATTAGCATGATGTACACAAGCATCATGTACAGAACATTGTATACGTAACGCTATACACATGATGCATGATACACGTAGTTGCACATAAAACGCATCATCATTGTGTAAATCTAATAAGTATACGTCCATTGTACACAACATTGTACATAGACTGCATTTTCATTTTGTACGACAACATTATCATTATGTACGATTGCATTATCATTGTGTACTAATGCATTATCATTGTGTACATCTACTCATTAGCATGATGAAAACAAGCATCATGTACACATCATTGTGTACGCGGCACTATATACATGTTGCATGATACACGACGTTGCACATAGACTGCATTATCATTGTGCATATCTAATAATTATACGTCATTGTACACGACATTGTACATAGTCTACATTATCATTGTGCACATTTAATAATTAGCAAGATGTACACAAACATCGTGTAGACATCATTATGTACGTAACACTATACACATGTTACATGATACATGATGTTGTACATAGACTGCATCATCATTGTGTATTCCGAATAATTAGCGTCACGTACACAAAGCATCATGTACAGAAAGTGGAGTGTACACAAAGTGTCGTGTACACAAAGTATCGTGTACACAAAGCTTCGTGTACACATACGTTATGAAACTTGTATTTTGTTTTGTGTCCAGATAAATAAAAAACAAATGTCTATTTATAGAGTACAAAAAATATAAATTTTGGTATACATTTTATTTTCTTAGAATATATATATTATCAGCTAATTAATTTTAAAAATCGAAGATAAAAAATAAAAACATCACATCAACTAAGACATCAATACCACTTCTTTTTTTCTCTTCCTTCCTTTTAAGGGAAAAATGGCATTTGTTGAGAGTCAAAGTACACCAAAAGCAATAAGTCCACTTTTCTGTAAATACTTTATCATTTGGTACACCATAGTGTAATTTATCATATATTAAACATATATAAATAAATATGAAAAAATATATATATATATATGTATCTCTTTAACAAATATATATATATATATATATATATATATATATATGTTTACCATATATGTATATATGTTAAACATATATATACATATGTTTCATATATATATATATATGTTTACCATATATATACATGTATGTTTACCATATATATACATATATGGTTAACATATATATATACATTATTGTTGACGAATTTTCCAGGATCAGTGAGGAATCCGTCAGTAAATCTAATTTAAGGTTTGAATCTCTAAACCCTAAATGAACATACTAATTAATGTTAACAAGCATATTAAAATACTAATATAAGAATTTTTCATGTTTCATACTTATAATCAATCTCAAATATGAATTTCATAAAAATTTACGATAACATGTTTGATACTCAAAAGTGTTTATAACGATACATGATCATAAACCTTGAAGTTCGAAAACGCAAATCGTACATTTACGAATTCTCAATTCAATGTAGTTACAAACACAATATGGACATGAATTCCTAATCATTCATCTAAATGAGTAATACTTATAATTTATATCAAAACCCTAAACCCTAAATCAAACCCCAAATAATATTTTGTAATTCCTGACGATTCGTGACGCAAGTACGGTTATTAGTTTAACGGTCAATTTAGATCTTCGTCAGAGATTGGCCAGTCGTCGTGACCTTCGGAAAGGTCCCCTACTGGTACTCGGGTGCCTGAGACGCATGCACCTGAAGGACCTCCGCAATTTCTAGAGCGGATGTCTATAGAGGACCTCCTATTCCAGCCTGAACGAGAGCGATTGCCGCGACTGCATCCGTCTGCATGTAACTGCACGATGTGGTTTCTATAGTCGGATAACGGCATCACGAAGTGCATCAAGCGAATGATACAAGGAATTCTTCGAGTGGTACATCATACATTTAACGATATGCCAGACGCAGACAATGAGTGTTGGTTTTACTACTACGAGGTAAGAATTACATATATTAGATCAATTTACCAACAAACTAAAAATATATGTAGTTACCAAAATACAACGTTGAAACTTTATAGCTCGAGAACAACTGGGCACCTGAGATGATCCGAGAGGTGCGGAAGGAGTTTTTTGTACGAGCATCCAAGACGTACACCCAACACGTGTACGCTTAGAAGCATAGTTGGTATGTTGAGGGGAAGAAGCATACCATAATGCCCGATCGAATATTGGGAGGATCAGAAGACGAAGGAAAAGACGATAACCAACAAGCATAACCGAATGAGTACGCGAGATGGGAAGGGGATAACCACTACCAACACCGGTTCGAAGAGTACAGTCACTCGAGCCGATGAGATGGTATGAAAACATTTTCAATATACCAAACTTAATAACTTGTCTATTGAATTCTAATTTGATTCTCAATTTTAAAATAAGAGCGTGAGACTGGACATCGACAAGTGCCTATCGAGCTTATGAAGGACATCCACATGAACAAGAAGACGAGCCATGTATAAGATCTGGTTGTTTGTGAAGTTGTCGAGACGACAAGGCGGTTGATATCGGAATGGTTATCTTAGGAGTCCGTTGATGGTGGCGACATCCCTCTTGATACACAGTACGAGCTTGTGTCTCAGGTATGTAATATGTTAATTACATTTTAAAATGTAATTTAGCAATATTTTGACAATATAATGATTTTTTTCTGTTTCTTACAGGATACGAAGAAACATAAGGGACGCATGTTAGGTCTCAGGAACATGGTTATATTTCCCAGGATCCTCTCAATTGAGGGGTCCAAGTTGGGACGAGTAGATGCAACAGAAGGATGCGGCTATGGAGGTGATGCAGCTGGAGATAGCTAAGATGCAGGCCGCGCAGGCTCGTGTTGAAGCCCAGCTCAAATCCCAACAGAAGGAGATGCAGCGTCAGATGGAAGCCCAGCTGAAGGTGACTATGGATTCGTTCATGGCGCAGAAGGCGCAGCGATACCCACCACCACCACCACCATACTAGTTTAGATTTATTTTTTAGACTTTTATCGTGTGTATCGAATATTTGTACTACTTTTGGGTTTTTGTAAATATTTTGCGAATTTTAGTTTTATAAATATTTTTAGAATTTTAATTATATTTTAATTATTAATTAATAATTATATATAATCATTATTTATTAAATATATATCAATTACTAATTTGAATTATTTTCTTATTTAAAAATATATGATCCCTCAGTGATCCGTGAAGAGTAACTGACGGACATAATCCGTTAGGAAATAGTCATCAGTATATCCGTCACTAATCCGTCGGAAATTCTTGATGGATTAGTGACATATATTCAATGACTGACCATTTAATACTGACGGACGCAATCCGTCACGAATCTGTCAAGAATGCCTATTCGTGACGGATTCATGATGGTTTTATCTGTCATTTTTGGCCTATTTTCTTGTAGTGAATTTGTCGAATACCCTTTATAGTCTCAATCACTATACTGGTTCTTCTTGTTGAAATCTGAAAGCGGTAATGTATCAGACATTTATCAATATTATGTCAGGTTTTATTAGCTTCTTTGTTACACGTTTGAGCCATGTTTCCTTCCTTCTTTCGCTTCATCGTCCACGCGTAGGTATGTGCCTGAATTTCGCATGCTAGCCAGTGATGGCTCACAAATTTTAGAGACCCTCGAGCAAAAATAAAATTTGAACTCTTTAAATTTAACTTATTAAAAAAATTAATAGATTACTAAATAAAATACTAATGTATTAGATTTTTATTGAAAATTTGTACAAACATAAATAACATACAAATAACTATTAATTATTATTATTTTTAAATTACTTTAAAAAAAAAAGAGTTGGGCTCTAACATTATCGACTCTGGAGAGCAATCTGGGACGGTCGCCTCTATTGTCCTTCCCACTGAACCGGTTCTGATGCTAGCTTTGGTGTCGAAGTTCTGACGGACTTAGAAATTGAGTGGAGGCTCCTGGTTGAAAATTTTCTATATAAATAAAAATTTATTTAGTAGATATATATTTATATCTCACTGATTAAATCTATTAAAAATATAAAATTAAATTTGTAAGTATCTCGCTCGGCAATCAACATTGCCAAGTACCTTGGCTAAAGTTTAATTAACAAGTCGTGCATCATTCTCGTAATAGACTTCCTAATGTCGTTACCTAATATCTCAAACTACATTGTCCTGGGTTATTTAGAGGGATGGAACCTCGACAACCTTTCACTTCTAGGTTATGCAACAAACTCGTCGGTCAACCTATGCATCGAAAGAGTAGCTTACTGAGACTCAGAAACCAAGTTTCATAAGTTTGGCGAAGCAGTAGCAGATGGAGCGGACTAAAAGCCCGAATCCCTAGAGAACTAAGAAAATTATCGTAATCCATGAGATTACGATAATTTTTTGTTGTTGATAAAATGTAAATATTTTATTGAAAATGAGAACTACATGAGCTTTATTAAAAGCTAAGGCAAAAAAATCTAAAAGCCAAGAAAATAAAAACCCTTAGAAATTTTATTCTCCATAAAAGAGAAAAAAATTTGGGCCAAAACCCAAATAGAATTGAGCCTAAACCCAAAACTAAAGCCCAAAACTTTCAACAGAAACCCTAAATCAGGACCAAAACAGCCCAAACAAGCTTGAAACCTTAGAACAAAATTAAAAAAACCTTAAGTCTCCAATCACCCCGCTGCGAAACCTGAAACTGCCAAGATTGGTCACCCACAGCCACCTCGAACTGGCTCCCTAACCTGGCAAGAGCTGCTGCGCCTAACACCTCGTCTACGGCTTTTGCCACCCGCCGGAGAGCTTCAAAGATTGGCCACCAAAAGCACCGATCGTCGTGTCACCACTCTGTGCCGGTCTCCACTTGCGCCTAACACCTACAAGAACAAACACTAGCAGGAAGCAACATGATCCACCGTGACTGAAGATTGGCGAGAACCATCGAGATCCGCCGCCACGACGAGCTCCAAAGCTGCTGCGAAGAGTATGGCTAGGATCCATCCACCACCGACTGACAGGAGAAGAAACGACCGGAAAACAAGAGAGATCCACCGTTCTCTTGAACAGAGGAGCTCCGGAACTCCAAAGCAAGAACGACGGCCAAGCAACCGCTCAGAAGACCGCAACCAATATGAGAGATGAGCAAAGCCGAGCCCGCCCAACCGTCACAGGTGCAAAATAGGGGCGCTTCCGCGACTAGGCATCGCTCCGCCATTGCACAGAAGAAGAAGGGCTACGAAGAGGAAATCCGTCGAGAAAGCACCGGTCGCCACCACACCAATCGCGGCTTACGGGGTTGTGACCAGGATAAAGCCGACAGTCTCCTCTTCTTCTCCTCTCGCCGGTTAACTCTAGAAAAACCATCGAGAATACGGGGAGAGAGAAAATTTAGAGAGAGAGTTTTGAGATTACGATAAGTGCAATTATAATCACTAATTTTTATGCAAAATATATCTAAACATCTAAAATTTAATACTACTTCATAAAGTCATGATTTCTACTCGACAATTGCGTAAAATAAATTTAAAATAATTTTATAAGTAAGTTACTTGTAAAAATTTCATAAAAAAGTTCAACTACATCATCATGGGTTATGTAGTGGGTTGAGACTCAGAAACCCAAGTAGGAATGTTAAGTTGGATCAAAACCTAAGGGTTAAAATTGAGTGGATTTTTTTTTATTTGAAAGCCCATATGGATATACCCAATATGGTAAGGGTTACCCATGAGTTGTATTAATTTACACTAAAACTCCGAAATCAATTTATTTTTGTTAAACCAAAAAAATACTTTTTTGAAAAAATTAATTTTGGCAGGAAAACATGATTTTGTACTAAATGGCGGGAAAACTTGATTTTGCGGTTTTGGGGAGAAAACGTAATTTTTTGGTTTTGCTGTGAAAACGTGATTTTACAGTTTTGGCGGGAAAACTTGATTTTGCGGTTTCGGCAGGAAACCATAATTTTATGGTTTTAGCGGCAAAACGTGATTTTACGGTTGACGGGAATAACGTGATTTTACAATTTTTTGGAGGAAAACGTAATTTTGTGGTTTTGGCGGGAAAATGTGATTTGGTGGGTTTGGCGAAAAAACTTGATTTTGCAGTTTTGGCGGGTAAATTTGATTTTGCGGTTTTGATGGAAAACATAATTTTGCAATTTTGGTTAGAAAACATGATTTTGCGGTGTTGGCGGGAAAGCGTGATTTTACGATTTTGACGGAAAAAGATGATTTTGTGGTTTTGGAGGGAAAACGTGAATTTACGGTTATGGCGGGAAAACTGGATTTTGCGGTTTTTGCGGGAAAATGTGATTTTACGGTTTTTGCGGGAAAACGTGATTTTGAGGCTTCGGTGGGAAAACGTGATTTTGCGGTTTTGGCGAAAAAACATGATTTGACGGTTTTGACGGGAAAATGTGATTTTATAATTTTTGGAAGAAAAAACATAATTTGTGGTTTTGGCGGCAAAATGAGATTTGGTGGGTTTGGCGGAAAAATGTGATTTTGCGGTTTTGGCGAGAAAATTTAATTTTGCGGTTTTTATGGGAAAATCTGATTTTGCGATTTTGGTTAGAAAACATGATTTTGCAGTTTTGGCGGTAATACATGATTTTACCGTTTTTACGGGAAAACGTAATTTTACGGTTTTGGCGGAAAAACGTAATTTGGCGGTTTTGGCGTGAAAACTTGATTTTGCGATTTTGGCAGGAAAACTTGATTTTGCGATTTTGGTGGGAAAACGTGATTTTGCGGTTTTTACGGGAAAACGTAATCTTACGGGTTTGGCGGGAAAACATGATTTTACGGTTTTGACGGGAAAACATAATTTTTATTTTTGGAAGAAAACATAATTTTGCAGGAAAATGTGATTTGGCAGTTTTGGCGGAAAAACTTGAATTTGAGGTTTTGGCCGGAAAATTTGATTTTGCGGTTTTGGTAAGAAAACGTGATTTTGCGAATTTTTTTAAAAAGCATGGTTTGGCGGGAAAATGTGGTTTGGCAGTTTTATAAGTTATATTATTTGGTATATAATGTATTACTATTGTTAGCAGTGTATATGAAATAGTTAAATAGGTACCCATGGGTAAACTCTTCTTATCCAATACTCCTTAAGGTGGTGTTTGAGTTTAAACTTTTTTATCCAATATAGTTGAGTTTTTTGGGTTTATATTTTTTTTAGGTGTTTTTTCTGGGTTTAGGTTGAATTGGGTAATTTAAGACCATTTAACATCTCTAAACCCAATATTCAAAAGCTCGGGAGAGTAGAAGCATATGGAGCGCAGTCAGTGCCCGAACCACATAGAACTCAGAAAATTATCATAATCCCCAAGATTACGATAATTGCAATTATAATCAATAGTTTATATGAAACTATCTAAACATCACCAAAATTTATAATGTTACTTTACAACTTTATGATTTCTACTTGATAATTTTGCAAAACAAAGTTAAAATAATTTCTTAAGTAAATTTCATATAAGAATGTCATAAATAAACTCGTAATTAATTTAATAAAAATCTATAAAATAGATTTCAATAAATTGAAAATATATTTCAAAAATATATCATAAGGAATTATAATAATAATTAAAATTATTATTTGATAAATAACTACAATAATAAGATTAGTAAATTATTTTTCATAAATAATTACAATAAACATTTTAAATATACTTTAAAAATCTAATATTTATTTTATAATAATTAAAAATTTATTTTATAACAGATTAAATATCAGTAAATAACAAATTTAACAACTTATTAAGTAGAAAGTTTAACAATTTATTAAATAACAAACTTATTAAATTAACATTAACCTAAAAACTGTTTAATAACCTTCAAAATCTAATGATTGAACACTAAATCCAAACAATAATACTTAACAAACATAAAAGTCCCTAAAACTAAAAATCAAAAACAATAAAAACTAACAATCAAACAATAAAGACAATAATACCAAAAATCTAACATTCTGACATTATTCAAAAGTAACAACCCAAAATCTAAACATTCATAAACATAATCTACATATGTAATCATTCAAAACTTATTAACTAAAAACCCTAAAATCTAATAAGTAAACAATAAATTTACATATGGTGTCTACACCAACTGATTGGTCTGTTTTCGCAGCTGAACTTACGCAGCTGAACTGGAGGTGTTTTCTAATCTTAAGCTTCACTACCTTGACTTTAACCTGGTTCAATAGCCACATACGAGTAATTGAAGGACATATTTATTAGCTAAGAAATCGAAAGATCGGAATGTAGTTTTTCTTTTATAGGCATTTTTTTACCATATTAGTGTGTAAATTCATTTGATGTATTTGCATGATCAATAAATAAAAAGTACATTTTTTCATGAAAAAAACAATAAACTTACGTAAGATTTATGTGTGATCGACTCGGATTTGAATGTTTGAGAGATTTTGTAGTTTTGTTTTTAATTTCGCAACAAACGAGGGAAAAGAGTAAGTGATCCCGAGGGAATCCACTAACATTTAATTAGGTGCGGTTTCTGAAATTTTGGGATGTTTTACGGCGCAAAACATTTGGTAAACAGTAAACTGTTGGTAATCAGTCGCTAGTTACCGGAGGCTTTTCAACGGATGAGTACATGTAATCTAATTGGTCCATACAAATGACAGATAACCATCCATATATTCATTGGGTTTATCGGTTTTGTTTTCTGGTTCAGGGCTTGCATGTTTAAGGTATTACGATTTGGGTATGGGATGCAATGAATGCATATAAGATACTAATAATAAACTTAGGGTATTGTAACTATTCACAATCAACAATAATTTACAATGCTTATGTTTTTCTATGATCAGGGAGTTATGGGCTAATGCTCGTACATCTCCCCAAATCGAAGTTCAAAAGTGACCGGAGGGATTGACGGATTGTCATCCGTCAGAGATTCCCGATGACAACGTAACGGATATACTAACGGACGTTTCCGTCATAAATCCGTCACATAGCCGTCAGTAAATTTTCCCGGTACAAATTAGCCTATATAATCAGACCACTCCACCTTCATTTTTCACACACTAAACACATACTCCCTATGTATCTTTTTCCTTCTTTTTCTTCCTTCTTTTTACTCATTACCTATAAATAATCATTTATGTACATATCTTCCAAATTTTTGAATATTTACTCATGTTTCAAAAAATTTTAAAAAATTTTAATTTGGAGACATAAACACATTTAAAAAACAAAAATTTCATAATGGAGGCAAAACCAAAATTTTCATGTTCTAAATATAGTGGTTTAGTTCTACATCATTTAGTTAACTCTTCTATGGCTTTTCAAAGTTTTGATCTAAATTTACCATATCAAAATAATGAAAAAGAATTTCCTTTTGATTTAAATGAAATTCCAACAAGAGAGTTTAATTCATTGGAGAATGATTCAACAAATTTTTTTTCATGAAGATTTGGACAATCTTCCACTTATAAATTTAGGAATCTCATTTACTTATTTATTTATTTATTTAGGAGAGAATTAAAGAACTTCCATTGAAAATATAGTAGATAATTTAATTTCATATTTATTTATCACTCCAACAACTATTTTCTTAATGAAATTAATGAAGTGTATTTTTTATTTTATTTTGTCTTCTACTTTTACACACATAATTTAATTTGTTGTTTTTTTTTAATATGTATAATAGGAGGAAGCATTAAAATTCCACATGATCCTATTATTCGAAGGAGAGAAATATCAAATGAACTAAGATTCGAAATTTAGCTTGCTTTGTTGGAAAATAGTGTTGATGGAAAATTGAAGAAGACTACAACAACGGAAGTCTCCGAGATATTCCATGAACTTCTACAAACGGTCCAACGTATTTGGAGAAGAGCCAAAAATACTATTGATGGTGAAATGGTTGATGTATCAAGTAAGAAAAAAAGTAGTCGTGGTCGGAAGAAAACTTATATGGATATTGCTCGAATTGCTAATGTTCCATACCATTGACGAAAAACTTTAAGGTCACTGGCGGCTTCTTTGGATATAATTCATAAACGTCATACAAATGACATCAAACCTACTTTGAGGAAAGTTAATATGAGAGCTCGGTTAGCATTTTGTGTCTTAATGCTCGACAATATTCTATGCATTATCACCCAAAGTTTGTTGATATGTATAATGTTGTACATATCGATGAAAAGTGGTTTTATATGACAAAGAATACATAGACTTATTATCTTCTACCCGCCGAAGAAGAACCATACCGTACATGTCAAAGTAAAAACTATATCGGAAAAGTGCTATTCAAACATTGCAACAAAAGGTGTGTCCGAAGACAATTGAAGAACTTGTTTTCGCTGTAGAAAAATCCTTCGATGAATATCCTTCAAAACAAGTTAACCGCTTTTTCATGACGTCGCAATCATGCATGCAAGAAATTATGAAAGTTAGAAGTTCAAATCAATATAAAATTTCACACTTGAAGAAATCCATCATGAAAAGAGAAGGCAATCTCCCTTCACAAATGGGTTTTGATCCTATTGTAGTGCAAGATGTGATAAATTATTTAACATCTTGAATTTTCTCTATGGTAATTATGGGCTGATTTTTCTTTTAAAGTTAAATATATTTTGCATGAACTTGTATGGTAATATTTATTTAGTTTAAGTTTAATTATTCTAGTTGTGTGTTGATTTTTTTTTGCACTCTAAGTTTTTTTTTTCAAAAATCTTAATCACATTTAGTTTATTTTGCAAAAATAAAATTCTTAAAAAGTTTAATTTCATATAAATATTTTTAAAATGACTTTTCTCCATTACAAAGCAAAAAATATAGACTAACAAAAAAAACATACAAAATATAAAAAAGTTGACCAAAATTAAAAAAAATTAGGAGCATAAATCTTTAACATAGTTAATATCATGTCTTCAATCTCTTTGTTTGGATGGAGGTCACCTTCGTCGTAAAAAAGTTTATTTAAATCAAAATTCCGAGTAGTGTACTTTTTAATCATATAAACATTACTTCACTTTCTTCTTCTTCAATTTTCTTTTGCATGCTCTCTTCTTCTTTAACTTTCATGTCTTTCATTTTTTACTCATTTTTTAGATGAAAAAAACCTATTTAACAGTGTAACAACAAAAAACCTAGTGCAACAATGAGATAATAGAAGAGAAGGAGTGACCTTCGTGTGGAGTAAGTGAAGTTTTATAGTGTTTTTATTTATTTTTAGTTTATTTGCATGACTTTTAGACTTGTTGTTCTTGATTGTAGAGATGTAATTATTGTTTCAACCAATAAGCTGTAGTTAAGTATTCTTGAGAAGAAAAAGTAATAATTAAAACTTAGAAAATCATCGAATAACAAAAAATAAAACTTAAAAATCATCTATTATGATACAAAGTGAGTATATCTTAACAAATATGTCTATTCCTCTCTATTTTTGATCATGAATGAGTGGTGAAAGAATGAATCCAGATAAAAAGCTTTTGAACTAAGAATATGCACGTGGTGTTATGGAGTTCATGAAATTAACATGTCGACAACCTCGGGCACAACATAGTCGTAAGTTAACATGTCCATGCTCTTTACGTCAGAATTCTCACAATATAAGGTTATCTTTAGTATGGAATCACTTGTATGTGAATGATATTATGCCGAGTTATAAGATTTGGTATTTACATGGAGAACGACATGATATTGTTGCTAGTAGTAGCGGTAGCGAACCATTGGCCAATAGAATAGAGGAAAATCAAACATAATTATATTTTAGGGCACCTAAGGTTCAAAAGGTTAATGACGTTTATAGAGAAAATATAGAGACGACTCAGGTTTGTATGAAGAACCAAATTTAGAAGCATAATAGTTTTTTTGATATGTTAGACGTAACGAATCAACCATTATATAGTGGATGTAGAGATGGTCATTCACTTTTATCATCTGCTAGTAGGTTGATGGGTATAAAGAGATTATAATTTTCCGGAGGATGTAGTTAACGCAATAGCCAAGTTTGTGAGAGATATCCTACCAGAGGATAACAATGCTCCAAGTTCATACTACGAGATACAAAAACTTGTGTCGGGGCTTGGATTGTCGTATCATTTTATAGGCGTGTGCGTCGACAATTGTATGATCTATTGGAGACGCGACGACACCCGGACGAGTTGTCGATATTGATAGAGTTACAGTGTCGTACAAGAGAATGTGAAATTTACCACTAACAGATAGGTTGAAGAGGTTGTATCATTCTGAGAAAACAACTGCATGAATGAGATGGCATGCTGAGCATATATTTGATGGAGAGATTACACATCCTTTAGTATACTTATCAATATTTTGCATGCGAGACAAGAAATGGTTATCTCGGATTAAGTAAAGATTGATTTAGCCTATTTGTAAAGCACGATAGAAAGTATTCTTTATGGCTGGTCATCGTGACCCCTCACAATTTTCGCCATCTTTGTGTATAAACCGATAGTTTCTATTTCTCTATGTTCTTGTACCAGGACATGAACATCTGAAACGAGCCATTAACGTCTTTTTGCAACCACTAATATATGAGTTGAGTACATTATGGAATTATGGGGAAGAGGTGTATGACATGTCTAAAGTTATAGAGAGTTTGCTTTGGAAGATCCATTCCCTAATTCAAAAACCTAAAACATTGATTCATCTGGTACGCTTCCGCTTATGTTCTGACTCATCAAAAACTGATATGGATTATGTTTATGAGATTATAAAAATACTAAAAATTGGTTGCAGAGGCATCATATTCAATATCTATTGATAATAAGGTTTTATCAAAGAATTTTTGGATTTATTTAATTTATAAAAATACATTCGGTTTTAGTTTTGGTGAAAATTTTCAAATTGTTGAATCTGATTTTTTGTTAAGGTTTATGCTTAAAAGGTATTCTGGAATCTATGTTTAGGCTTGTTTATATGTTCTTAACTATAGAGTAAAAATATTAGAGATTATTAATCCTCATAAAATTTAGAGATTAAGTTATAAAGTTTTCAGATTTTTTAAAGATATTTATGAATATGATTCTGAAAAAATTGATCTAATGTTCATGAATTTGGTTATACCTTTCGAAATCCTTGGTAATTGTTTTAAACCCCTCTAAGGTTAACAACGAGCATAATGAAATGCATAGTTTCATGGTTGTTGTTTTCTTTTCTTTTTTTTCGGATTAGGCATCAGGTTTTTTGGCACAATAATAAAAAAGGAAAATCTTGCGCTTGTGGGGCCCATATGTAGTCAACACGTAAATAAGATGTGTTTAACAAGTTTTGAACCGGGTTTGGTGGAGGCAGCTTCTTCCTTTTCTTCTTCAACCATAAAGTTATAGTATTATTCTTCTATAAGGAAGCCACCTACTAAATCTAATATAAGTTTGTGCAAGAATATAAATTAATAGAATCAATTGATAAATAAAATTTAAATCTATAATTAAATTAAATTGTACATGTTTAATATTCAAAGTGGAATAATTTAAATCAAGATGTCAACAAAGTGACATTTTTGAGGATATTTTTCATGGATCATACTAAATGTTGTATATATGTATTTTTATGTGAATATTAAATCGGTTCAAAAGAAGGTTTATATTTGGCCAAATATACACACATATATATAAATATACATATATATATATATATATATATATATATTTGTGATGGTGAATATGTGATGATTGTTTTGATGGAAACATGTGAATGATAAACCGGCCTAAAGGAAGGTTTATTGTTTATAATGAATTATTGTCAGTGTTTGATCATTACAACAAGAGTACTGTTAGTAGTTAATATTACTGTCAAAAGACTTGATATTAATGTTACATTTTTTTATGATGGATAGGTTGTACAATTGTTTGCTCTTTATTATTGATTTCTTTAGTTAGTGAGTATTAATTAAAAATTTTGTTCTCTCTTTCCACAGATATCGCTGCTTTATCAGCAAATATATGATCAATTCCAACACTTACAGACTCAAACTATAATGAGTGGAAAAGTAAAGTTAAGATTATTCTTCGGTGTATGGATCTTGACCTTGCACTAATGATGGAACAACATGTTTCTCCTACGAATACCAGTATTGCTGAGTATAAGAAGTTTATGAGAAGTGCGAACGTTCTAATCGCATTGGTTTAATGATCTTTATGGACACCATTCTGAGAACCTTAAGAGGTGCTGAGGAGGTCAAATATCTCAAACAATTCCTTTATGAAATTGACAAGCGCTTCGCAAGAAGTGATAAAGCAAAAATAAGCATGTTTTTGCATAGCTTTAGTACGATAAGATACCATGGCAAAGGAAACACAAGGGATTACATTTTGAAAATATCCATTAATTTTTCTTACTCAAAGCACTAAAGACTAAGGTTTCAGATGAAGTGCTCATATTCTTTGTCATGAACCCTCTTCCTCCTCAGTTCAATCAATTGAAATCTAGTTATAACACATAGAACGAGCAATAGTCTCTTAATGAGCTTATTGCATATTTGTTTATGAGGAAGATATGATGAAACAACAAAAGATTGATAGTGCTTATATAGTTTACATCACTAAAGGTCAGGGCAAAAGAAAGTAACATGAGGTCGTTAAGGACGATGCTGCTGAAAGTCCAAGCCAAAAGAAACAGGTTAAACGTGAGGATACTTGTTTCTTTTGCAGGAAGACTGGACACCTAAAGAAGGACTGCCAAAAGAAACATGTTAAACGTGAGGATACTTGTTCCTAGCTATGGTATGTTTTATGGTCAATTAAGTTTATGTACCCATAAACACTTGGTGGTTAGACTCTAGTGCTACCACTAACATCAGTGTTTCATTGCAGCGTTGCCTGAACTACCAAAAACCTACTAATGCTGAAAGATGCATTCATGTGATTTAATGTAATTCTGGTGGATGTGGAGGCAGTCGCACATTTTAGATTGTTTTTTTCGTTCTGGTCTTTTTTGGATTTCAAAGAATTAAAGTTGTATTACGTTTTAGATGAAATTTGGTTTCCAATCCTTATTTAAAATTTATTTGTTATTCTTGTCTAACTCAACATGGATTTTTTATTTTGTCTTTAATTTCAATCTTTATTTGGAACCGGTAAACGTTTGGATAATCACAATCTTTATTAGCTTGACACTATACACTATAAAGACGAAAGTTTAAATGTCCCAAGGGGTACTAAACATAAATTTGAAAATACAAATTAAAGAACTATGTTGCATAAGCGCCTATGTCACATCTCTAGAAGTAGAATTAAGCGACTTGTGTGAGATGGCATATTGAGTTTTGTTGACTTCAATATTTATGATGTCTGTGTGGTTTTCATTAAACGTAAACAGACCAACCATAAGAAATTAGACTTCATAACTATGTGCAATTACTTTATTGGCGATTTGAAACGATCCTAGGGCTATGAATTCTATTATCCCACGCTAAAGACTATTTTTGAGATGAGAATGACTAAATGTTTTCGAGGATTTTGAATTTGGGGAGAAATAAAGGTAGGGATATCATTTTTGATGAAGAATCGGCTCTGGTTAATGTATTGATTTGTATGGTTGCTTTGAATAAAGCAAATCCAGAACCTCAAGTTGATAATTAAGTTCTTTCGACAATTTAGGATGTCGAGGATATCAATATTAAAGATCAAATTCAAAATCCTCAAGAGTCGGTGCAACAATATCAAGTCCCTTTGCGTCGGTCCACTAAAATAAAGAGAAGCGCTATTCTTGACGATTATATAGTGTTTCAAATGGAACATGAAGGAAATAAAACTCTTATGGAAGATAATCCTATCAACTTCTATGAGGCAATGAGTTTTTCCAGTTCGGATAAGTAGACCAAAGCAATGAAAGAAGAGTATTAGTTAATGCTAGACAATAAGGTGTGTGTGTCCTTGTGAAGTTACCAAGGGAAAGAAACCGATTGGTTGCGAATGGATATTTAAAACCAAGACTAATTCGAATGGTCATATGGAAAGGTATAAGGCTCGTCTAGTGGCAAAAATTTATATTCATACGGAAGGTATTGACTATAAAGAAACCTTTTGGTGGAAGCAGCTCGCCAACTGGCGAGCTGAATGTACAAGATTCAACACGCTAACTGGCGAGCTGAATTTACAAGATTCAGCTTGCTAACTGGCGAGCTGAATGTGTGTTATTCAGCTCATTGGTTGATCGTGTGTTTTGCGTCTTCGTGGGTGAGCGACGTACGAATCTCGAGGTACTTGTCAGAGAATACTTGTCGTCGTTCTGATTTCATCGTACCGTCTTTAGTTTTCGCTATCATCAATCATAATTGAACCATCTTGCCTCGTTAAAACATTAGTGATAGGAAAACCTGATGCAAGAAAACCTTCTCAACTAAGGACAAAAGAGTGAAGAGGTGGTTGCCTAAATTTCCGATAGTCGTTACGTGTCTCTTCTGAAACGTATTTCCGAATGTTTATTGATTACACATCATCGATGTGTTGCTAAGATGTTTACATAGTTTTCGACCGTTGGTTTGGAAAGTACCATTTTTGACCCCGACAACGAAGGCTGGAAAGAAGGACTTCCAAAAGTACCACGCTTAGCGTGAAAATAAGGGTATGTTCTTAGCTATGGTTTTTTTGCGGTCAATTAAGTTGATCAAAGTTTAAACCAGAAAATGATCAAAGTTTAAAACAAAAGATTAAAAACAAAAACAGAAGATCAATATGCACGAGATAAACAACAACCTAAAACTAAGCAGGAAAGTAAAAGAAAGTAGTAGATTAGCATAAACTTAAAAGATTCTGGGTTTTTACCCCAAGAACACCAAGAACAACAAAGGAAATGAAAACCTAAGACAAAAACCTAAAAAAGAAAGAAAAACCAGACCTTGCTAAAAGGAGGCGCTTTAAGGCTTTTATAGTGTTCAAAGAAAAGCCCTAAATCGCATTGAAGAAAAGAACTAATCATTGGCTTGGATTTTGAGTCATGTCCATTACGGATTTGAGTTGGTCGGGTTGGAGCGTGCTTGGCTCGAGAAGAATGCGTGATCGATCCCTGTTGAGATTGGGATCGATCCAAGGTTGAAGCTAGTTTGAGATTAGGATCGATCCGGAATTGAAGTTGGGATCAATCTGGTATAGATCCAGGCTGAAGCCAATATCGATACAGTGGGTAAGTGTGGATAGATCCAGTGATCGAACCAGGCTCATGGTGAGATCGATCTGGGCTCAATCTAGGTTTGAGCTGAGATTGATCCAGTTGTGTCTTGGGATCGATCCAGTCTTTGCCCTGGGATCGATCCAGGTTGGGTGCTGAGATCGATCCAGTCTTGTCTTGGGATCGATCCAAAGCGAGTGCTGGTCCATTCCACATTTTCCGCTCCTTTTCTAAATTCTCACAAAACCATAATCAAAACTCCTGAAAGTCCTGAAAAATCTCCAAAATGCGTGCATATACGGATTCTAATGCAAAAGTCCTAAAAATCTCAAACTTATTGAATGCACGCCTAAAGACCTCAAAATCGATGTTAAATAACCTATAAAAACCATGAAAATTCAGAGTCATCAACTCTCCCACACTAAATCCTTGGTTGCCCTCAAGCAAATTATTCAGAAGTCTGGGAGTGAGGTTTGAAAGAGGGAACTCAGAACCAAAACATGCTGCTAACACAAGTATTATTCATGTCCTGGTTACTAGTTACAGAATGTAGTCCTAAGCTCATCCTACTTAAAAACTTTAGCCATACTCATCACAGTTCATCACAGGCCAATTCCAACTTCCACAATGCATTCAAATTCGTTTGCTCCTTTAACATTCATTAATCATGAACCATGTATCAAGTCATGTGCTTTCAATGAACTCATTTGGTCAATGACAGGTTAAGGTCTAAAGATGACCCCTTCATGCAATGGTTAATAATTCTGAACAAGGGTTCTGTTAAAAGGGAATGAGCTTTAGAAGAAGGCTAAAGGTAGGAACACTTGGATGCATACAGAATTAGAACCCCATCTACCCAATGCTAATGAAACCTAAGTTTCCTGATTCTACCCAGTAAGGAGTCCTAAATCTACCCTTTTGAAACTCAAAGTGATCATACTCATTCACATTATCCCTTTTTCATCTTTGCTTTGTTACACTTAGGAGAGACTTCTTTCTTAGATGGTTGTTAGCTGTTTCAGGAACTTACTTACTTAAACTCTTATGGCTCTTGACCTTTTCACTTGCACTATCTTTTGGGTTTTACCCTTTTATATTCATTGTCATATACTTTCTCTTATTTTTGCAGTAGCCATACTTCTTTTGCATACCATTGTTCCCCCAAAATTTCTACTAGCATATTCTGATTTTTTTTTTCATTTCTCTCCTAAGGTTCTTTCTTAACATTACCTTTTTACCAACTACCAATACCCTTTCATTCATTTCCACCCAAACCAACATCTGAAATTATATCCCACATAGTCCTATCTAGTCCAAAAANTATGGACTAGAACTACATGAGACCCTATTCCTGTCAGTTCGAACCTAACACGTTCTACCAAGCTCATTCCATAAAAGTCCAGTCACTCAGTAGTAAATTCAGAGTTTGAAAGAAGGCAATGTTCAAGGGTGGGGATTCTACTTGGGTTAACAAGA
>OVBE01007068.1:0-18953 GCA_900406425.1 Iberis pinnata | reverse complement strand
AACATTACAATGAAACTCACCTCATTTTGTATAATCAGTATGCTCGAATCTCAAACTTGATCTCTCCCTTGGCCTGGTTAACAATCTTCACTCAATCTCAAACCCTAGATGTCTTTTTCCATCGACTAAGGAAGAAAAGGGGAAGAACACGATAAAACGATGAAGGTTTTAATTTTTTTTCTTTGTGCTAAAACGAAACGACGTCGTTTAACTCAATGTTGTTTAGTAAAAAATAAACGTGAAACGACGTCGTTTTGTCTCCTAATCAAACCGAGCTTCATACGTGGATGCTGACTCATCTCGGTTAACGGTGAATTAAACACCGTTAACGATTTCTATGAAATTAGCACAAAATCAATATATTGTGTATAAATTGACTAATGATTGTAGGTTTTGTATGAATTTGCACTGGTGATAACTTTCTGTATAAATAAGCCATATGCTCATACTTCGTGTATGAAATAGCCGACTTTCCCGGGTTGTTTGAGAAAAATCATTTGGTTCACCATCTTAATTTTGTAAAGAGTGTTAAATCATTGGGTTTATACTAGCCCAGCCCAGGCCACTAAAGTCGACCCAAAGAGCCAAGAAACAGTTTGGGCTAGTGAGTGCTTGTCCAAAATATTTAATAAAAATGTAAACCAAACAGATCGGTTAAGAGTGGGAGGATGCGTGTAAAGAGACTGATTGCGTAAAGGGTACGCGAGAAAATCACGTGGGTAAGTCGTGGCTGACTTAATCTTTATACGTTGCTTCTCACACAAACCTCATTCAATAATTTGTTAACACAGGAGAGGACCACCTCTTTTACTTAAACCGAAACTAACCGATTTTGGATTCTTATCTGATTCCACGTCACTGAACACGAAAGCACGTGATGCACGTGTTACAGCAGTTGACACTCTCAAAAACATTCGATTTATAGATCAACGACTGTAATTGATTGAGTGGCCGACTGAATTGATTAAGGAAGAGAAACACGTGATCCCCACAAGTCGTGGGAATGGACACGTGACAGCCATGGCCGCCAATTCGGACGCGTGCCATGTTCAGCTTTGCCGACTGGTAGACGCGTGGTGAGTTTTGCTTGATCTTAAGTCTTATGGGTTTCCAGACTCGTCGGTGTGTCCTTATCAAAACTCCCTTCTTAAGCTTCTAGAGAATCTGGAATTATAAAAACCAACTACATTATTTAAAAATTCAGTTTTCAACATTTCTTTAGCAAATAGAAATTCAACTAAATAGCATTACAACTAGCTTATAAGAAATAATTATACAACACATTTTTAATTATTCTAAAACTATCATTAACTTTTTATAAAAAAAAAACATCAGAAACTAAATATTAAAAAACGTTAAATATTAGAATTTAAAATTTTAATCTAAATTCACCAAATTAAGATTTAATTTTGATATTTAAGATTTAAATTTAAAATATTGTAACTATATTAATTTTGTAGTATTTTTGAGCAAAATTTTTAAATGAAAATTTATAATAATTTGTACTTTGTGATATTTTTGAAATTAAAAATATAAAAATAGTAATATGTGAAAAAGAGCGTAATATAGACTACCAACAATAAGAATCCCACCAATGCATTGAAAACGTCACATTTAACTGTCCATATTTTCCGGCATAATGTGTTAGTATTTTCCTACAAAACAGATTGAGTGTAGGAAGAAAATGCCTTCAAAGTCTCAATTTGAAAGCAATAAACATAAAACACCGTTACAGTTTGATTTTGATTGAAGAAAATCACAAAGTTTGTGAAATATTCTACTATTTACTATTGTTTTTTTATATTTTATCTAGTGATTTAAACAACTGACAAAACGATAAATATTATAAGCCAAAACCAAAAATTTAAGAATACAGTTTGAAAGCCAATCGTAAAAGAAAAAAACTCCAAAGTTAAAGACTAACATATACAGATAAAAGAAAATTACAACAAAGCTAAATAAAACACCAAAAGCCCGAAAAAACAACAAGACCAAAATACCAAATCCAAGAGACCCCGGAGATTACCAAAACAGAGCGGAAACTGAAAATAGCTAAGAAGGTGCAAAAACAAAGAGGATGAACCAGGAAGAGAAGAACGATGCACCACTAGAAACACCTAACTTCCTGGCGAGAATGAGATCACTCTTTGGAAATCCCAGCAACCGAGAAGACACTAGCAGCAACTTCAGAAACCAAGGCACTGAAAGCAAAAAAGATCAAGACAAAGATCGAGTAGCGGAGATCACTGAGAAAGCTCGGAACCAACCGAAGAATATTGAGCAACACCACGAGAGCGAGAGGAGACGAGTAGATCTGGCCGAAAATTTCCGGTAAACATCATAGGATATTCGTCCTAGTCATTGTCTCCACGCGACAAACGAAGCGAGAACACAAAAAAAGCCGGAGCGCTAAAAAAAGCTTAGAAGAAACAAAAACATACAACAACAAAACCGAACGCCTGATAGGTCTAGAATTTAAGTCCTAAACTACATTGCATAGAACAAATCACTATGACACAGTAAGGGATCGAATCCATAGAGACCAAATAGCACGACTTTCCGTTTAATTTCAAATCAAGCTAAGAAAATAAATAAGAGTGATTGTAACTGAAATAAAGTAAATAAACGAAGTTGAAATCAATAAATAGTTATGAGGTTTAAAAGCTCATATTAACATGCAAGATTTACTTTGAAAATATTTCTCAACTTGAAAGACAACAATAGAATAATCTTCTCTCGAAGTATTAAACCCTATGTTCGAATTACTAAAGATAAACTCTCGACGTATTTAGATAATTCAATCAATCATTAAGTTTAGATTCAGTATGTTCATAAGCGTTCAAGACAATACTCTCGCAAGAAAGAACACTTATTCATCTATACTAGATCATACTTCTAATCAAATCTCTTTGCTTTTATCAATCTAATTTCAATGAACTAGGTGATCAATCTTATACAAGCATTAAGAACAAGTCTAGACTAAGAACCTAACAAATTCAATCCTTTATGTTAAACCCTAACATTCAAACCTGGTTTTCCTGGGAACCCTAAAACCTAACTATGAAACTACTACTACTCAAACATAGTAAACAAACACAAAGCATAATCATTGTAGAACACATAATCAAAAGCATAAAATATGTATTGAAAATAAAATAAGGGTTGGGTGAAACTTCTTCCAAATAAAGGGTATTGTAATTCATCTCCCTTAGTAAAAACTAGAATATAATAAACTATGATCAAAATAAAAACAAGCCACAAGGCTTTTATAGTGAAAAAAAGAAAATAAATAAAATAAATATCCCTGAAGGGATCAACCGATCTCTCAACTCTGCTACTAAGCCAAATTCTTCTGATTTTCTTTGAAGTACATATTTTTGCTCAAAAACGACCTGATTGATCGACCTCCCTTGGATTAATCGATCGATCTCCAAAGTTTGAATCATTTTCTGGATCTTTTTCAGACTTCTCAAAATCTGCATTACTCTCCAAATCACCATTTTCTTCTATCAAATCAGCAACTATAGACTTTCAATAACTCTTTGGATTATATTCGACCTTTCCAGGGAAAACACCAGCTTGTCTCTTTATAAATTTTAAAATTTGAGCTACTTGAGTATCAAGGTGTTTGACATGAGTAGACAGAACTTCAAACTTCTGGTTTAGTTCCCTTACTTCTCTTTGGGATTGTTGTTGTCCTTCCAAAAGTTGTTTGAGCATCATCTCCATCGAGTTGCTTTGCTGAGATTGAGGTGTTTGTTGAAATACAGGTTGCGAGGTTTGTTGAAAACAAACTGAATTGGAGTTCTACACAGAAGTCTTTTGCGATTGTGGGTATATTTGATCTTGAATATTCTCTACATTGGTGCTTCTCGAAGAAAGATCTAAGTGAGTCATGTTGAAACCTGAATTATACCATTGATTGTATACCCTTTGACCTTGGCTATTAATGTAGCTCACTTTCTTTTCAACTCCTTCAACAAAACTGAAATGTTTCTGGTTTTGACTCTTGAGAAGTTAAGTAAGCAGCCATTTCATCTCGGATACTTCTCTTTCACTTATGAGAGTTCAGAGGTGTCATAAGTAGTTCCCCTAGTTCTTCTATCTAAATATGAACAATGATTATTGTTACTAACAGCCAGGTTGTCTATCAACTGATAAGCATCTGAGACAACTTTAAGTTAAAATTTTTTTTTTAATACTTGATGATTATAAAATATATGTTTTGTACCGTGTTTTTATCTTTTTTATCATTCAAAAACAATCCGCATTGCTTATTTTTTATGAACCGCATTTGTTTCGCTTTCTGCATAACCCGCAGTTTTATCGCATTGTCCGCTAAATTTTTTTATTCTTACTACTTAATCTGTTGTTATCATTCAGAACCTTAATATGAAACTGCATATTAGGTTTGATTTTGTAAGTTTCTATATTGTTAGTAAAATAAAATAATAGTATAAAAGAGAACACAAAATCTCGTGTGGACCCTTGTTATCGAAATTTTTGCTGGTTATTGTTCTTGTATAAAGTAACAAATTGCTTGATTAAGGGTAGAGAATCCTATACTCTTATCAAACAAACAAACAGGTTTCACCATTATTCACAAAACCACAATTTTTCTGTGACTGATCTGCCGTAGAAGCTGTAATTAAGAAGAAACATAAAAAGATTCCACGCTGATAAGAAGATCAAATTTTTTACAAAAAGTATGGCGGGTCATGCATTGGCGTCAAGCTAAAGAAAGCTTATGCACATTCCGAAGAAATGCTTAAACACATTTTTAGTTTTTTTATATAAATCGTGAAAATTTCGAGCTTTACCTTATAATTTTTTTGGGGTCCAAAGTCAATCATTGATATATCTATTTAAAACATAAATTATTTTTTAAAAAGATTTAAACTAATAATTTTAAACATTTGAAATAATATCTTAACCATTATACCAAAATTCTTTAATTGTATGTTAATAGTTTTATGCCATGGTTTTATAAAAGTATATACTTAAAACAATACTTTCCTTTTATTAGAAAATAATTCATCAATTAATTATAAATTGAATTTATTTGTGCAGTTGTGATGAAAAAATAATGTTTTCTTTATGAACTAGTACTGTAATTTTTTAAAATTCATAAATCATTTTACATTGTTATATTTTAATTTTAGTAAGTAATATATGTATAAATACAGATATCTGATATTGTAATATTTTCAGGATTTGTTCTGATCATGAGAAATGTACTACATTTTGTTCTCTTTAGTTTGTCATATACGATTTCAAGTTAAAATACAATTATCTCAAAATGTCTTTTATCAACACACAAAAGTCATTTAGTGACTATTAGTCCATAAACTATGCATTAATTTATTATATAGCCATTGGAGTTGAGATATCGATGTCATCTAATTAAATATTGATAATCATCTAGAACGTCATCAAGTTTTATAATCGAAAGTCTCTTTAATCCAACAAATCAGTTTTAATTAATAATATCCTCGTTTCGTATCCACTAATCTATTGGTGTTTTGAGTTTGGAGGACAGATGGATATGAGCAAATTTCTAAATATTATAAAAATTAAAAGATCTCATAGATCTTGTCTAGGGGATAAATCATTTTGCATATTTTATTTTGAGACATTATGAATCTATACCCAACTCAATTAATTATTCGCAAGCGGCAATGGATAACGACATAACATGATTAGACTGTACTAATAATCACACTAAGTAATAAAGGGTATTTAAGTAATTTGATTACAATTTCTTCTTTTTTTTTTTGTAAGAGAGAAAATTAAAAAAAATGTGATGAGAAAAGAAAAATATCTTAATTCCTTAAAGCAAAGCGTATTCGTCTCTTCTTCTTCTCTTCTTCTTCCTCACACACCCTCTTGTCTGCATTTAGAGTCGTTTTCTGCAATTTTTCGTGTTTTTTTCCCTCTTCAATTTCGTGTTCGAACTCGTATAAATTGTACATAGCTTAGAATTTGATCTCTTCTTCCTTTCAAAGCAATTATTCAAAATTTGAGAGGGGTTTCGTGTTAGAACTCGTGAGTTTTTTTTTTGGTGTTGGTAATTGCACAGAATTTTTGGGTATTCTTTATTTCTTTTCCTTCTCTGATTTTCTGAAAGCTGGACCTTCGGATTCTAAATCAGAACCAACGAGCTCCAATGGTGGTAGCGACGACCATAGCGCTTTATGCAAGTCCTCCTAGTAGCGTTTGTTCCACGCCACATATCTCATGTGAACTCGATCTGAGCTCCAGGAGTTCATCCCCGCAGAAGCCGATCATCGGAGGTCTCTCTTCGCTTTTCTCTGGCGCATCAGTTAAATCTTCAGCTTCATCATGCTCATCGTATTCGATCGGAGTGGAGGAATTTTCTCCCTTACGCCTTGATCGGATTGAAGATTTAAAGGATCTAAGCTTGAGCAGCTCCTTTTGTTACTCTCCAGCGAAATTTATGGGTTCATCGTATCTTAGACGAGATCACCAAAGCCCGATCTCTGTATTTCACGGTCCAGTTTCTTCCAGTTGCAGTCCTCCGATGAGAATTTCTCGCGATCGGAATTTTGATGGATCTTTTCGAGTTGGAGCTAGCGGATTGTTCAATGGATTCGTAAGGAAAGCACTTGGTTCGTGTGTTGATTACGAATTAGAATCATCTTCTTCTTCTGATTCGGTTCTCATCGATGACCTAACATTTCCCATAGAGGATGGTTTTGGTTCAGAGACAAAACAACCATATGCTAGGGATTTGCTTAGACGTGCTCAATTAAGGCACACAATCTTTAAAGATGAATCAGTGATTAAAGCATTTTACGAAGCTGAGAAAGCTCATAGAGGACAGGTATGATTCAACATTCTCAAATCATTTGTGTGTGTTCATTAGGATTTTGATTACTGAACTTTTCGTTTGATCTATGTAATCAGATGAGAGCTAGTGGTGATCCTTACCTGCAACATTGTGTTGAGACTGCTATGTTATTGGCTAATATTGGAGCTAACTCCACAGTTGTTGTAGCTGGACTTCTTCATGATACCATGGACGATTCATTCATGAGCTATGATTATATACTCAGAAATTTCGGAGCAGGAGTTGCTGATTTGGTGGAAGGGGTAAGAAACAAACACATCTAGGTGTTCTTCTTTGAGATTCTTGATTTGGAAACAGCTAATTGAGCTTAGTGTGTGTTTTTCTATAGGTATCAAAGCTTAGCCAACTTAGCAAACTAGCTCGAGAGAACAATACAGCATGTAAAATCGTTGAAGCAGATCGATTACATACGATGTTTCTTGCAATGGCAGATGCAAGAGCTGTTCTTATAAAACTGGCTGATCGATTACATAACATGAAGACGCTCTATGCATTATCCCCAGTGAAACAGCAGAGATTTGCTAAAGAGACTCTTGAGATATTTGCTCCCTTAGCTAATCGCTTGGGAATATCTACTTGGAAAGTTCAGCTTGAGAATCTTTGTTTCAAGCATCTTTACCCACATCAGCATAATGAGATGTCAACAATGCTCGAGGATTCGTTTGATGAAGCCATGATTACTTCTGCAATTGAGAAATTAGAGGAAGCTCTTAAGAAAGAAGGAATTTCTTATCATGTTCTTTGTGGCCGGCACAAGAGCTTGTATAGTATCTACTGTAAGATGTTGAAGTAAGTTGCTCATTCTTACCTTTAACACATGAAGCAATTTTAGTAAGACCAGAAGACTAATGTTATCTTTTGGATTATATAACAGGAAGAAGCTGACAGTGGATGAGATTCATGACATTCATGGGTTACGTTTGATAGTTAACAACGAAGGAGATTGTTACAAGGCTTTAGGAGTAGTTCATAGTTTATGGTCTGAAGTTCCTGGAAAGCTAAAGGATTATATAACTCATCCCAAGTTCAATGGGTAAGTTCATTTAAGCTGTTGTCACTTGTTAAAGTGTTATGTGTCTGACTTTGGTCCTTTTGGATTTTAGGTATCAATCTTTGCACACTGTAGTGATGGACAATGGAACTGTTCCACTTGAAGTCCAGATACGTACACAGGAGATGCATTTGCAAGCTGAATTCGGATTTGCCGCTCATTGGAGGTATAAGGAAGGTGACTGCAAGTACTCGTCGTTTGTGCTTCAGATGGTTGAATGGGCTCGATGGGTCGTAACGTGGCATTGCGAAACGATGAGCAAAGACCGATCCTCCATCCGCTCTTCTGATTCCATCAAACCTCCTTGCAAGTTTCCCTCTGAGGACTGTCCGGCTTCTTACAAGCCTAACAGTAGCCAGGACGGACCAGTCTATGTCATCGTCATCGAAAATGACAAGGTTTGTTATAAACTGTTAAAAGAATCATCTTCAATACAAGAGTGCGACAACGCTTGATTGTTAATAATATTTGAACAAACCGGAAAATGCAGATGTCTGTGCAAGAATTTCCAGCGAGCTCAACAGTCTCGGATCTGCTAAGCCGGGCGGGGCCAGGGAGCTCGAGGTGGTGTATGTATGGCATACCAGCGAAGGAAGAACTAAGACCGAGGCTGAACCAAAGACCTGTAAGTGACTTGAAGTGGAAGCTGAAGATGGGTGATGTGGTGGAGTTGACTCCACCAATTCCTGATGAGTCACTGACTGAATACAGAGAAGAGATGCAAAGGATGTATGATCGAGGACTGGCGTTTTCGCGGCCTGGGACTATGGTCGGATGGGGAAGCTGATGATGATTCTTTAACTTGTGTCCATGTATTGTATATATTAGTAGCAATTAATTTGTTGTACATAACAACAATGGTTCTGTTGATTCAATCTAAAGCTGGAAAAAGCTAGTAAAATATTACGAATTTAGTACTCTGTTAATAGATGTGGGCATTCAAATCGAACCGATATTCAGTTTCTTCGGTTCTGCTTTTTAGTTAAAAACAAAGCGATCGGTAGAACTCAAAATTTTACTTCGGTTTTCAGTGGCTATATTAACCAAATCGAATTAAATTTACTAAAATTTACCAATCAAAACAAAAGATCTATATATTCAAGATTTCTGAAATTGAAAAACAAACTAAAAAACCAGAAAACCGATGCGAAAAATCGAGTTCTGAATCGAACCGAAATCCGAAAAAAACCAGCATTTGATTTGGTTTCATTCTGTAAAAGACAGAAGGAAGAAGAAGTTTGTACACAAGACTTTGATTTGGAAACTTACTGTAAGAATTAAGACAAACATAATGATAGCTAGTTACTTCCACAATGAACAAAAGGAAACAGCTTCTCCTTTCCACAATAACCCAGCAAAAGTATCTCCATCTTCCATTCTTATTTCCCAATTGTTATCATACTTTCTCAGTAAAGACTTAGCTCCATCAATTGCATCTTCTCCAAATGCCTCTGTAACAAAACCAGCATTCCTCATCCTCTCAAACCATTTATCTTTTCCTTCATTCATCTCTTCAACATTCATCAACACCTTTGTTGCTTCTTCTTCCATCAGCTTCCTCTCTTCACTATTCTCTTCTTTGAATCCTGAGTTTGTTGAATCCAAAAACTTCCATAGATACTCCAGTTTCGTAGAGAATACTGATGCAAAGTCCCCATTACTACTGCATTCTCCATTGTTTTCACAAAGAATCACTCCTTTTGCTCCCAAACATCTCAGTACTTTCAAAGCATCAGGGATGCTATGTTTCAGCTGATGCATCCTAAACTGAATACACACGATTAAAGTCTCGAGAGATGAAGTATCAATGAGTTGGAAGTTGTCAAGTACATTGATTTGGAGGTTGATGTTGAGGAACTGAGCAAAGCTAATAAGTTTAATACCATAATTGTAAGTTGGTGGACCATTAGAGAATGGTGTGTTTGCAGTTAAATCGGTTACAACTGTTATTCGAATTCGAGAAGGAGGTCCTTCAGGTCTGCAACTCAGAGCCTCAAGCAAAGTAGGCCATTGCATACCATGAGAAACACCAATATCAAGAATATGAAGATCTTTGTGATTATCTTGTGCTAGAATCTGCAAGATAGCTGAGTTTGCTATGTTATTAGGCAAAGCAAACCATGGATTTACCTCATAGAACTTAAGTAAAGTCTTTTGAAACATCTTTGCTTCTGCTGATGCAAAAGTATAAGCTGGCCAAGAGGATGATGAAACATGATGTTGTAAAGCGCGAAGACCAAAAGCTGCAAGCCTGCGATTAGCATCACCAGAAGAAGATGAAGCAAGTTCAGAGAGAACACAAAAGAAATGTTGAACCCTTGCTGAGTTTCTTGCCGTGATTGCCAAGGCACAAGGGTTAAGTAATTGCTCTGCCCATCTTTTTTCCTTGTTACCATCTTTGCAGCTTTTCTCATTAGACTCTTTTGCTTTTCTCTTGCTCCTTGATGATCTTGGTGTTTCACGATTCCTTTTCTTGGATTGATCGTTTGGTTGTTGAAGCTCAGATAGAGAATCAAGATCAATGAATGGAGTTGTTTCTGTTACTACTTCAAGGTTAGTTGCTTCAGAGCCCACATGTGCATTGAGATCTTGAGTATGGCTTTGAGTTAAACAATGTTCAAGATCTAGAGTCTGATCCCATTCCCACGTCTGGAACCCATCAAAGTCTTGGAGCAAATAAGAATCATCGAATCCAGGTGATGGGGTTAAGGACATAGATTCCTCAAGCCAACCTAGGACATGATCAAGAGTTTGAATTGGTGGTTCTTCTACCGACATTGAATGCGTGATGAAAAAGGTATGTTTATGGCTAAACAATAAATAACATTTGGATTGGAGAATTTCTTTATGAGATTCGAATAAATATTGAAATGGCCTGTGGTCTTATTTGATAGGACTGTACCGAAGACTATATATATATATATATTCATAAACAAGGTACAAGTGACTTAGAAGGTGTTATTCAATCAATTATTTTAAATCAACTCTTTTAGATTTAAAATCATCAAAATTTAAAAGTTTGTAAGATTTATTTGCAGAGATTTTTAAATATTTGTAGGATTCAGTTGGAACGATTTTAGAAATCTCTGCGGTTTACCTTAGATTTGAAATTCATATATTTGTTAATAGAACTCCACCACAAGTCATTTCAGATCCATGAAGGGGTATTATTCAATGATGAATTTTAAATCAACTCCATTTGATTTATATTCTAGTGTTATTCAATTGTTGATTTGAAATTCTATTTTAAATTCTAGTGTTATTGGTTATAGTATTTGAAATCCATTCATTAATAGGGTTTGAAATCTAGGGGGTGTTATTCAACGATGGATTTTAAATCAACTTCATTTGATTTATAATATATTGTTATTCAATAGATGATTTTAAATTATATTTTAAAATCTAGTGTTTTTGGTTATAGTATTTGAAATCCATTTATTAATAGAGTTTGAAATCCAGTGTTATTCGATGAAGGATTTTAAATCAGATTTTAAAATCTAGTGTTATTCAAACCACAAATGGTGTCTAAAATATTTGTATTTTAATGGATTTGAAATGAATTGTGGTGGAGTTCTATTAACAAATATATGGATTTCAAATCCAAGGTAAAACTGCAGATTTCTAAAATCTTTCTAACAGAATCGTACCTTTATTTTAAAATCTCTGCAAATGAATCTTGTAGACCTAAATTTGATGATTTTAAATCTAAAGGAGTTGGTTTTAAATCAGTGATTGAATGATTTTAAAATCTAGTGTTATTCAAACCACAAAAGATTTCTAAAATCTTTGGGGGTGTTACTGGTATGGTGTTTTAATGGATTTGTAAATCCATAAGAATTTGGAAATATGTAGATTTTGAAATTATTAGATTTTGAAATACCATGATTTAAACTTGGATTTGGTCCTTTGTATTTTTAACTTTAAAACACTTCCAAATCCACCAAAATACAAAGTGGATTTTAAAATCCAAATACAAATCATTAAATGAATAACACTACATTTCAATTAGAATTTACAAATCATTAAACGAATAACACGTGATTTCATTTAGGATTTACAAATCATTAAACGAATAACACGTGATTTCACATGGATTTCAAAATCCATCAAAACCCCATAACCAATAACCCCCCCCCCCCCTTTGTATTTTAGGGGGTGTTATTCAATGATGAATTTTAAATCAACTCTATTTGATTTTAAATCATCAAAATTTAAAAGTCTGCAAGATTCATTTGCAGAGATTTTTAAATATATGTAGGATTCAATTGAAAATATTTTAGAAATCTTTGCAGTTTACCTTGGATTTGAAATCCATATTTGTTAATAGAACTCCACCACAAGTCATTTCAAATCCATCAAGGAGGTGATATTCAATGATGGATTTTAAATCAACTCCATTTGATTTTAAATCATCAAAATTAAAAAGTCTGCAAGATTCATTTGCAGAGATTTTTAAATATTTGTATGATTCAATTGGAAATATCTTAGAAATCTCTGCAGTTTACCTTGGATTATTTGTTAAAAGAACTCCACCACAAATCATTTCAAATCCATTAAAATACAAAGATTTTAGAAATCCTTTGTGGTTTGAATAACACTGGATTTTTAAATCTGATTTAAAATCCTTTATCGAACAGCACTAGATTTCAAACTCTATTAATGAATGAATTTCAAATACTATAACCAATAACACTAGATTTTAAAATAGAATTTCAAATCAACTATTGAATAACACTAGATTATAAATCAAATCGAGTTGATTTAAAATCCATCAATGAATAACACCCCCCAAATCTTTGTGGTTTGAATAACACTGGATTTTAAATCTGATTTAAAATCGTTCGTCGAATAACACTAGATTTCAAACTCTATTAATGAATGAATTTCAAATACTATAACCAATAACACTAGATTTTAAAATAGAATTTCAAATCAACTATTGAATAACACTAGATTATAAATCAAATCGAGTTGATTTAAAATCCATCAATGAATAACACCCCCCAAATCTTTGTGGTTTGAATAACACTGGATTTTAAATCTGATTTAAAATCGTTCGTCGAATAACACTAGATTTCAAACTCTATTAATGAATGAATTTCAAATACTATAACCAATAACACTAGATTTTAAAATAGAATTTCAAATCAACTATTGAATAACACTAAATTATAAATCAAATGAAGTTGATTTAAAATCCATCATTGAATAACAGTGTTAGTTTGTTATCAGACTAAGATTCGAATATAGTCTTTTGTTATATAAGTGCATTTTTTTCTATTTATAAAGTTTGAGTGAGCGGGTTGATCTGTTGTAGTCCATATATTAATGTGATAAAAAAAAGTCAGTAAAAGCAAAGACCGAAAATCTTAATTTTATTTCACGTAAGTGATATCATCAAATAGTTCACTCGCCATAATTGTTTTAAAAAATTCGATTTTTGATATAGACTAACATGACAAATCATTTTGAAGTGAAACCACTAATCCATCATCATAATAATAGTAATATATTCGTGATTTGAATTTTGTATAAGTCAAATAGGATCTTCACTTATTGCGATATTGGGACCATTGTTGTTGTAAGTTGTACTATAATGAATATGTTGCATATCATACATTAGATAACGTTATATATTTGGTGTTTTTATATAAGACAATTGAAGAGAAAAGAAATACATTCTGTACTGTGATGTTGTCATTAGTAATTAAAATAACAAGGTTTAGATTGTGGGGACATAATATGATGCATGACTGGAATCTGGTGTTATCTTCTGTTTCTTTGTCTCTAAGATAATTTTCTTTTATGGTCTTACCACTTTCCTACTAAATCAAAACTAGCAAACCGGAAAAATCGATTTAAAAATTAAACTATATTTTAATAGAGTATTTTGTAGATGAGTAGTACATTTGTAAAATGGTTGAGTAGTACATTATTATTATTATAGCATATATATTTTTTAAGATCTAGATAAACGTATTTTGTGACGCCTATTTGTTGGTGAATGATTGAAATCGTAAAGATTGAGAAATGATCGGAGAATTAAACAAAACATCAAAGACATTAATATAATCTTGATAAAATGAGACATCATATGGACCACTTTGACGTTTACCTTTTTATTATTCATTTATAATGTTTTTTCGTCCATCCAAATATTTTTTATGTAATTGTTTTATAAGAAACGAATATTTCATTTTTATTTTGCAAGTGATAGAGATATAAGATGTTCGTAGAAAGAAGTATCATTTCTATATATATTATTTTTTCACACAACTTACTGATAAAATAACATATTTTACTTCTATTTGATTAAAATCAACTGTTTTTGAGGTAATTTTTCAGAGGAAACTTCGTCTGAAAATGGTCTAAAACGCAACACAATTGAGATCTAAAATAAACAATTATGCATTACAAAAATCAAAAATCCAAGTAGGTGCACTTTTAATTAAAGCTAGTAAGTTTAAATCAAGAATCAAGAAACCATGAACAATCAAGCACATTACAAACAAAAATAGTTAAACGATTTCAACTGATTGCAGAACCAAAGCAGACTTACAAAAACATAAACTGTTCGTAAAATGACAATCTTTGCATGCTTCTTTTTTCTTACACTAATCATAAGTTATGAATTATCAGAAAATGAAATCACTTTGAAATGTAGCACCATGCATATAAGAAAACACACAAAACTTATTAAGACACACGAGAAAAACCTAAACTCTACAAATTTATATAATCTCAGATACAAAAAAGGAGTACATATAGATTTTTTTTTCTTTTTTCTTTTTTTTGTTCACTATAATGTAAAACCAGATCCGGGAAAGAAAAAATGGTTTCAGTTTTAGTTAAAAGTAAGGAAGAGAATGAATCAAAACCAGAGGGGGGTTCGTTCACGTTCTTCACCCAAAAGACAAAACATCATCATCATCATCATTATTCTCGTCCTTTACGGTATGGCATTTCCTATAACAAAAAACACATACATTTCACCATCAAACTCTTTCACCATTATACATTAACAAAAAGAAAGAAGAGAAGAACCTGCGGGTAAGGAGGAGGAGGCATGTAAACAACTGGCCTACCATGACCAACCATCATTTGCTGGTGTTGTTGCTGCTGCTGCGTGTACTGGGGTGGTCCATTTGCTGGATAATAGCTTTGACTTTGAGGATGATACATCATCTGCTGCTGGTGCCCATGATATGTCGGTCCTACCTGCTAATTTTGGCTTGCGTGGTCACTTTTAATATTTTATAAACATGTTTTGTTTTCCAAGTCAGTATACTTACTCCGTAACCAACAGGCGGCATTCCAGGCATCTGCTGAGCTGGACCAAGACCAGCAGGAGGGTAGTAGAATGAGACTTCAGGGATTGGAGACTGAGGCCGTGCAGCAACTGGTTGTGATGGTTTGAAACTCTTTGCGTTTGGATTCAGTTTGAATTCCTGACCAAACCCAATGACAGTCATCGTTACTTCAATAAAACAGTGTTAACACATTACCAAGTTTGAACTAATCAAACCAAAAAAAAAAACCTTTGCATTCGGATTGAGGGTGGACTTTTCTGATGAGGAAAAAGAACCAATCGAGGAGGTTGGAGATAGTCCAGGGCGTCGACTTGTTGTTGAAAGAGTTGTGCGACTCTCTGAACTTCTAGAAGCCGACTGCCAAGAAGAGCTTTCAGATTTTGCTTTACCAGGAACTTGACTGACTTGTCTCTCCCTCTCAGCAGCAGCTTTCAACCCCGAAGTTGTACCACCGTCAAGTTTCGCACCTTCATTGGTACCTATATTCAACATAATGCTCAGTTTTTTCCTACAATTTGATTTCCTAATTAGACAGAAACTTTAGAACAGGGCATTACTTCTTATGCACAAAGCAATTTATTATTTAGCAACTTTAAAAGAGTGTTGAGATAGTAAAAATGGCATGACTACTAGTGTTAGGCCAATGAAAAACATGTTTAGAAATGGAACACACGCTCAGACTTCTATGGCCATCAATAATTCAAACGGATACTATGATTTAATGAGATGAACACATTGAAAACAGCATAAGAAAGAAGTAGCATATATACCTCCATGACCAGAAACTGATTCCTCAGCTGACTGTATTAACACAAAAGGAAGCCAGAATCAATGATAAAAATAATAGAACAATAATGAAACGTCAAATGAGTAATAATTAATTGGGTTTAATCAACATTGAAACAATAATGATATGTCAAATGAGTATAATTAAATGGGAATAATAACATGGAGTTGGCATTACTCTGTTGTGAGAAACCTCTGAATTATTATTGTTTCTTCGCTCACCCGGCTGGCTCTCACTATTATGTCAAGATAAACTTCCAATGTAAGAAATTCCTTTAGATAATTAAACCAGATAAGAAAAGAAAAAAACAAAATTACCTTATGCCAGGGGCCGGAAAATCTTTGGACCGCTGTTCAGAGGGAAGCTGCCGAGCGCTATTATCAGCAATTGAGCTGTTTTGATCTAAAATTGTACTACTACTGTCACCCTGAATGAAAATGAATTGTAATATCAAAAGTTGTTCTGCTGGAAACTCATGTAGAACAAAAAACATGTAAGCATACCCATAATTCTTCATAACCCTTGTTACTAGAAGAAGCTGGCTGCTGGCCACCAGAAGTAGATGGATCACCAAAAGTGAGATCATTGCAAATATCCTCCTCATCAAACCCACTATCATCAAATCCACCAACTGGACAGACAGATGAGTATTTAGTTTCTTCGTCAATATCAAATTTTTCATTAAGCTGAAGGCCTCTTTCCTGCATGCATTAACAATTACAAATTAGGAGTTATAGAAAAAACAAAAACGTAAGAATAAAACTATAAACAAAACCCCTCAAATCACCTCCGCTACATGCAGATCTCGGGTACTCTCACCCTCAATCTCTCTAGCAATTCTCATGGCTTGCTCTTCCAGCTCTCTAGACCGAGGACCTTTCTCAAGCTTTGTAGTATAGAGTTCCTCATTGAAAGTGCTCTTTACTCCAAACAGTGACTCATTCACCTCAAACTGATTCCATCCCCTACAAGTAGAAAAGGATCAGCTGAGCATATTACCAGCAAAGAGCAGTGTTATGAGAAGTATCAAGGAAATAAAACCCAGATAACCACACGCATAAAAATAAGGCTCCTAAGAGATATAACTATGTAGATATTATTCTTCCTAGTCTTATGGACACTTACCAAGGGCTCTTCTTCACAAATTAATGTAAGCTTTCACTAAAAAGGTATATAGCTCAACAAAGATTTAGAAAGAAAATAGCTTTCAAAAAGGATCATAATCATACTCTAAAGTGTACGCACACAATAACATCTGCATTCCCACCATTTTCTCGTAAAAAATGCTCATCTAAGAAACCAAGGATCTAGCTGAGAATTATGCACATCAAATACCCAAGAAAATATCATAATATCAGTCTAACTTGGAAGTACAAATATATTCTATTTATTCCCATCATTCTCTCATCTAAAGTGGTCACCTAAGAAACCATGCTCTAAGAATCTAGCTGAGATATCTGCAACAAAAACACCCAAAGATATAAATTTGACAAGAAAGTTCTAACATATACGCATTACCTATTCCAAGAATCATCAAATACATTTTCCAAATCCTGACGTTGTGGAACATTTTCATCAGGTACCCAGCGTTTCAGCTCTCGTCCCAGATCAACATGATAAGACTGTGAAATAGAAGAGTCTGTCAACAGCTCCACCGGCTTCTCACTCTGAACGGCATTTAACATGCCATCATTGGAGACAGACAGATCCTAACACAAAAATCAATGATAAAAAAATGTCAAATCTCTAAGAAATCTCGGTACCATGTAACGCACTAAGTTGAACCTCTTTTTTAAAGTACCCTTGTAGTTTATAAAAGCAAGCACACCTTTGCTACAACTTGAACAAGTTCATCTGCAGGAATAATGAATGTCTTGGAAGGTGGCCTTCTGACAAACTCGGGGCGGGATTTATGCCCACGTAAAGTACCTTCTTTGATCAAGGATGCCATCTTCAGAATGATTCCTGGAAGTTTCACGAAATTTATAAATGGCAAAAAAATGTGGTATCTTTCTATGGCTCTAATTCTCTATGCTATGTGTCTCTAAGGGCAAGCAAAAAACTGATTCAGAGCCTCTCACCAAAATCTTTCTCTACATCAGCAGCGTGAAATATACCACTATAGACAGATCCATTCTTTAGATGCACTTCCACAAGATGCCCGATCTTGCATGTTGTCAGGTAAACTACCCGATCGCGAGAAGGCCTATCCAGGCTTCCAGCTTCGCCATTGAATGCTAAATATAGAGCAGCAAAGCCCCATGAGAACTCAGAAAATGATGTTGCAAATTAATCAGAGACTAACCTGTATTAGCGGAATTTGGCTTAATAAATTGTGCCTTATTTGAAAGACCATCTCTTTCACCCCTTCGGAGTTGAACTCCATTTGGTGAAGATTTCGATTGCACAGCAGGTTGCATATTCACTGCAGCCCCAAACTGTTTAACCTAACAAGGATCTGGAGAAGATCAATTTCTTAGTTCCCCTTATTGATCAATTTTTTTTTTTCTTATATGCCCTTTTCATGTTTTCCTTTTTATCTTTTTTATTCTTTTTGATTCAGAAATATTAAGAATACCATCCTATCCTATCTATATCTTGATAATTACATATTTTACCATTAAACCCACCATATTTATTTTGTTATCCCATATTTGTATTCGATGATGCCCTATGCGAGATATGTTATAAATATAAAATTAAAATTATGATTTTGCAAATACATTTTAAGTATTAAAATTTATATAATTATTATGAAATTTGTCGATAAATATAAATATGTATATATTGAAATAAAAATTTGATATAAAAAATATATAATTTTATTGTATAAAACATACTATTTTATTTTATAAATTGAACAATTTAAAATGTAATATATATATATATATATAATTAAAAATATATGTTAGATTGGTTTATTAATTAAGATAA